>JABXWE010005494.1:0-11842 GCA_014611495.1 Limonius californicus
TGATATAGAAGATCATGAAACGGGAGAGATTAGGTTGGGGTTGAGACCAGAACAAAATACTCTGATCAACTTACAACGTGGGCACAATAGACACGCATCAGAAGATGGAAAGAAAGTGCGCGATTTATACATGAAATATTTTAATAACGAAGGTTCGGTGCCTTGGCAAGAGAACTTCATTTAAATATAGTCAAACACATGTTTAATTTTGTTGGTGCACCTAATTGTGTTTGTTGTCTTTGAATAAAAACAGTTGTTGTAACGCCCACTATTCTTTTAATTGTAGCAAAGACCTAAAACTGCACCTACCTATATAAAATTCTACCTACCTTTTCTGAAGAACCTGAATCGCCATCAATATTGGAAAAACTTTCTCTTGGAGTTTCCTGGTCGGTTATAAACAACATGTAATCGAAGTACCATAAGCGGGGTTTATATAAATCGTCAGCCCCTTTGCCCGATCTTTTGGATTGTTTCACTTTTTTAATTTCCTTCCTAAAACATCCACGTAACGAATCGATTTTCTTTTTTACTGTTTCTTTGTTTGCGGTTTCGTCAACTTCTTTTAGTTTAGAAACTAGTTCCTCGTATGCATTATTTTTTTTATTCGGTCACTGTAGTCTGATGACTTGACTTTCCACAGGCATGGGAATTTTCTGTAAAGTTCTATAAATTCTACGATGAATTGTTTATTATATTGTCTCAAGTCACTCATAGTTAATAATAATTAAGACAAAAGCACGTCAATTGTATTTTAAATACACACGAACACCACTGAAATAAACCGACTCGTTCAAGACGGTATGCACCATACATTGACAGACTTGCACGAACCTGTCGAACTGCGCGGGTAAAAATTCAAGCTCCGACAGATTTTTTAACCGCGGGCAAGATGGACAGTTTTGAGCCACATATTTTCGGTTTTACCCGAACAGTTTTACCCGTTCGGGCAAAACTGGCAAAAATAACCGAAGTCTATGGGCCCCTTAATAATGGAAATACATGCATATTTAAAGTATCAACAATTTGTTAAGAACTAATAATGAGTGTCCCATTTTGCACTTGAAGTTTTATTTTTTTTAATTAAACCTGTAATTTTTAGAAACTTCGCAGTTTATTCATTTGATAAAGTACAGACATGAGCATTATGTTCGAAACGAAATACAGAGTGCTTCAAAAGATGTGGTTCAAACTTAAGGGTGTGGTGTGGGATGGTACACAAAGCAAAAAATGTTAATAAACCCATGTCTTATTTCCAACCATTATCTAGTTACACCGGATTTCTTTGTTTTTATCATTGTTCTGTTAAAACAAGTCATAATACGAAATAAGTCAAACTGTTAATTTGTTATGACAGAAGGTGTTTCAAACTTAAATTATTGTTGTTTTCTAAGTGTGATAATGATGGAGCCTTCTTCTGTACGTGAATATGCGGAAATGCATTTTGTATATGGCATTGCAACGGAAATGCTCGTTCAGCTGTGGTTGAATATCGGAGAAGGTATCCTCACCGGCGACAGCCTAACCACCAAACATTTGAATGGTTGCATCGACTGGGTAATAGGTACCTAATTGCCTAGAAATTCTTCTAGTAGTCGTTGATGGGTTATGCTGGATTGCGTCAATAATGTTAGCATTATTGTCCACATTATTTCTTCCAACATGATGAGGTGGTCTAACTATACCTGTTTCACATAAATTTCGGTGCAACCGTTCAAATGTTCGGTGGTCAGGCTGTCGCCGGTGAGGATACATTCTCCGATATTCTACCACAGCTGCACGGGCATTCCCGTTGTAATAGCCATATACAAAATGCATTTCTGCATATTTACTTGCGGAAACGGCTCCATCATTACCACACTTAGAAAACAACAATAATTCGAGCTTGAAGCACCTTCTTTTATAACAAATCGGCATTTGTTTGGATTTATTTCCTATTATGACTTGATTTAACAGAACAGAATGATAAAAACAAAGAAATCCTGTGCAGCTAGATAACGGTTGGAAATAAGACATGGGTTTATTAACATTTTTTGCTTCGTGTAGCATCCCACATCCCACCCTTAAGTTTGGACCACACCTTCTGAATCGCCCTGTATCTATCAAATGTCCCTCTGCATGCAAATATCCACTCTTCTGGCGAAATTTTTTTTACAATTACATTTTTGCGCAATACGCTCATGTTTTATTAATAACTCGGCGGATGTGGTTCTTGAGTTTGTCGATCGATTGCGGATTGTTCGCGTAGACTCTGTCTTTTACAAAGCTCCAAAGAAAACTAGAGCCGTTAGCTAGCAGTATCTTGCCACCCAACTGATGATCCTATGTCGGGAAATGATACGGCCAAGAAATGTAGTCTGCAATAAAGCCATTGTTTCCCTTGCCATGTGGCACGTAGCACCGTCTTGCTGAACGAACATATCCCCAAGATCCATACCCGTTAACTAAGACCATAAAAGGCTTGTCAGCATGTTGCCATAGCGTCCGTCAGTGACCGCATGCGTTTTGTTACGCCCGTTTTCAAAAAAAAAGAACGTCACAATTACACCTCCAGCTCAAAAATCGCGCCATGCTGTAACTCGCCTCGGATGTATTGGTTGTTCTTCATATGCATATCCGCCGAGGTGAAAATGGATTTCGCTCCTAAAGATGATGTTGCTACAAAATCAACATCATGTACAGTGTGCAGTATGATACAATTAGCAATTACTTACGGTATGTAGGTTTAAGTTTGCTACGGGCCAAACGAGCTTTTTCGTCGACCCGCAACAGGAAAGATGGAAAAGGCCTTCGGCTTAGCTCAGAGGAGTAGGGGTGGTTCAAGGGAACCGCTTACGGGATGGAAATCGTACCTAGTTGTGTACAGAAAATTAGCGGGCGCCACCTTCCACATCACGACTGATTAAAGGTTTTCGTGGAAGGCCGAGAAGCCAGCAGCTTACGGAAATCGGACTCACTTTTATTGTGCCTCCTCCTGCATATAAAGCTTACAAAGTTCATGCACACTATAAAATACACCAGAATAAAAGATCGTACTACGGTTTAACTGCATCTAAATCTATTGAGTAAAATATAACAAATAATGCAATCTAGAACAAACAAAAAAACAACAACTATAGGCTAAACAAAGGATTGTTGGAACGTCCAAGGCAAAAGGTTCGCCGCCCCTGGCTTGCTGTATTTATTTTACTGAACACACAGATCTGCGCAACCAGTAACATTCGAGTTTACAGAAATTAATTAATCTTTAACATTAACGAATAATGAAACGCTGAGCAACTGAAGGTTGTCTTACTTTTAATATTACAAGGGAATTCAACTGTTCTATTTCTTAGTTATTAACGAAACACTGTTAAACAGGGAAAAACAAGCACTGTATAGTACATTGACAAGTTTTACCTTAGTTTTCTTTGGTAGAGAGTGGAGAGAGGCACAATTTAGGGTGTTCTTAGGTTCTTAGGGAAACAGGCAAAATTCGCAGGCACGCCCCTGAAGACTGGATCAGGGTGGAGACAGCGTCACGTACCAAGACTTTCTGTAAAGAAAAAAAGAAAGACGGGAACTTCAGGAGCTAAAATATCCGCCGCTGTACGGGATTATCACTTGCAACGGCTTACTGGAGGCTGTCACGGGGCTCAACGCGGATCTCCAACAGCTGGAAGATTTCGCCATATGACGAAATTCGGTGCAAGAATTCTAAAACAAAATATTTCACGTGGAACTTCCGGGCCATTCTACAAACACCGGATTCTAAGAACTGTTTTCGGTCGGCGCTAAAGACTAAACACGCACGACAAGCGTTCCCCGTTCGGAAGCTTCACAAAAGTGACCTCTCATAAATTACTCTTTGAAAATAATAAAATAGTAATCGGCTTAAGAGCGGCAATTAAAATAAGACTTTAATTCCTATGAAGCGGCAAAATCAAACGAACGTAACAAGTTCTTAGTTAACTAAATTTTGTGTGCGTGTAGACCAACATCTTGTGTTAAAATGCTTTGCATGGAGCTTCTGGATATGCTATTGCTGCGGACGGTGACAAATTGATGTTCTTGGTTTTTAGCAACATTTTCACTCACGTAAACGATATTTTTGTTTGGATGAACACTACGACCACGCACTGGCGTTTTTGCATAAAAAACCGAACCAGATGTCTCACATTTACTGATTAGGTTGCGCACTGCGGTATCACTTGGTAGGTATACGATTACGGCCAAAATAACACGAAGTTGGCGAAGCGTATATACAATAGAATGCGTGAAAGATTTGCAAGATTTTTATACGTTCTTCCTTTCTAAAACTCTGCATGATGAATTAACCTGGCCACTAGATTATAGATGTAAAATAAAATAATTGTAGGGTTGAAGGTTCGAAAATAGCCCCAAATTGAAATCTTCAAGTTCAAAATAACAGCAAAAAAAGGGGCGAAGGTATCGCCATTTTCCATCATAACAAATCTAGCAATCATGGAAAGCACATCATCAAAACCTAGTGACAGGTGTAATAAATTCTAACCAGTTGCGTCCCAACAATTATTCATGGACACCCTGTAGTAACATATAAAAATATATACCCCCGTTTCCAGTTTCATCGTATAGTTTTGATAAACGAAACATTCAAGAATTATATTTTAGGAATAAGAACCATTCAAGAATGCAGTGGGATGACCGCAATTGAAACATACATGCAAACCATAATCGCATCAAGTAGAAGTAGCATTTCGCCTGAAATCTCTAGTATTGTTTTTGGTTTCATAGAAGTACTCGCAGGTATCATCATTTTTGATATTTCTATATTGCTTTAACAGTACTTTATTTTTCAGTTTTTATTTCTGCTGCCCTTGTAGATAGAGTCGGCCGAAAGCCTCTTCTGATTGGATCAGCGCTAGGTTGCGCCGTATCTTTATTTGGTGGAGGTATTTATTTCTACCTCCAAGACGTGACGCATGCAGATACCAACAGCATTTCATGGTTCCCAACAACAAGCATAGCATTGTATTTACTTTTGAATCATATAGGGATATATACGTTGCCGTATGTCTTGTTGGGGGAATTTTTCGCAACTAATATTAAAGGCGTTGCTGTTTCTTCTTTTACCACATACAACGCCGTTTTGGCATTTTTTGTAATCAAGCTTTACGAACCTATTTCAAACGCATGGGGAACTCATGTTATACTTTGGATGTATGCAGGAATCTGCGTTTTTGGCTCCTTGTTTATTTTGTTTTGGTTGCCTGAAACTAAAAATAGAACTTTTGCTGATATTCACTCAAAATTGAAACGAAGCAGAAACGTTCGGTTTAAACGATACCTACAATGTCAACAAAATGATGTAGCGACGGTATCGAAACTTTAGATTATAAGTGATTTTCCATCAACAATCTCTAAAGATCCAAGTTCAATGTGCTCAATTAGCTATATGAATTTAGATATTTTGTTTACAATTTATAGTAAACTTTTAGACGACATACACGGTACTTTTGTAAAACCTGTCTGACATAGATATACGTTGGTTATTATTATATATATATATAATGTATTACGATATGGGTAGTGTTGGTAAAAATGTAAATTTTCTGTTATAGAATACATACTAATGTGGATAACAAAATTTTTTTTATTTTTGTTAATAATGTAGAAATTTCAAAAGAAAAAAGTTGTTACTTTTTCAAATTGATTTCAGTTGAGAAATCTTAATCAAACTTGGTATATGTGAACGTCACCGTTAACAATTTGTACATAATGGTATCATTAATTGTGCTTAAGTCGAATAAGTTAGATAGCTTAAGTGACAAAAACAATAAGTTTGCACACATGCTAGTGTACTTGATATTAGCTGTAAAACTACTTTTTAACATTATGGGCGAACAGAATCAAGTTGTACGTCAAATGAGAATACAATTAACGCTAATACAGTCGTTCGAGCGGTAACTTTGCTAAATATAGGGCGAAATTGCAGAGGAAGTGTGTGGAAGCTCTGGATACGTTACGGGGAGGTCGGGCTTGTCACTTGATATCCTAGTAGTGGTCGAAACAAAAAAGCTACTGCAGGTGAGGACCGTTTTCTTCGTTTGCAAGCCTTTCGCCGTCGTAATAAGCTACTCGGTGTATAATATTAATAAGTGAATAATAACCGAACTGTTTGTAATAGACTGCACGAAGTTACTTTAAGGTACAGAACATCTGTTGAAGCTTTTAAAATTAACAGAAACCATCGTACAATGTGATTGCAATTCGGCCCAGAACACCTGAACTGGTAGGGTAGTTTTTTATGTTACCTACCTAGCTAAGGAAACAAAATGCTATCGTAATAATTTATTATGTCAAATCTCTGTGACATTTTAGAATGTATCCTCCAAGTTTGATACAACTCGCTTAAGATTTGTCATTTCTGTATAGAGTTAGAGGTGCAAAATAAGTGATTTATAACTTGAACACAGAAGCATCATAAAATTTCCATCGAAAGAAGGCAATAATTCAAAGAATATCCATGAAATAAGGGTGGCTGTGCATGGGGAAAATAGCCCACGCTATTTCGCGCATCGTTAGAATAAGGGGGATGAAGCCTGGGGGCAAGTCATTTTGTGTAAGAGGGTCTTGGTCAAGCTGCCACGAAAGATTGTCGTGCGCCGTTCGTAACTGTTAAACTAAATTTTCCGGCGACGTGTCCTCAAATTTCACATTCGTGGTGATTTAGAATCGCGGCTTTCTAGCCGGATATAACGAATGCGGAATCTGTGAGTGCCGTTTTAGGGCTTATAATGTAAGGAACTCGTGGCTCTTGGAGTCGAGTTTTTTATTGGGTTAGATTGTGTGATCTCGAAGCCCTGAGGCCTCATATTCTCCGGTGGAGGCTTTGAATTGGGTATTACGTTACTACAGTAGCCGCGTAAGTCGAAAAGTCCGAAGTCAGAGCTACCGCTACTATCTCCATATCCAATTCCAAATTCTGAAGTAATTGGTATCACTGACGTCAGTCTACATGTGTTGGCCGTTCCGGGCCCAAAATTTTCCATTTGATCGCGCAGCTTTGACGGAGCGCATTCCCCTTCTAACTAATGCTTCTGACTGGTTGTTTGCGTGCGGCGGGGAGCGACCTGGTGGAGGTTGTGGCCGTCATCCTCGAAGGAAGCACCCGAAAGGTCGGAGTAAGTGACTCCTTTTCAATCTACTTTGAATCTGGTTAATGGTGAGGAGCTGCTACTACAGGTAGCTTAACAAGATTGTGATATATGTAATTTGTGCAGTTTTGTTTATGATTGCCAATATTCAAAGCTATATACTGGTAGCATTCGCCTTTGTTGTTGGTTTATAATATTTTATATGTCTCAGTTCACTTTTACTACCTTTACCGGTATCATCATTTAATATTGTATTAAGATTGTTATTTATGCTGTATTGTATGGGGTAATTTGGTACCGAATTTGGGAGGGTATATCTTCAATATATGATACATAATTACCGATGCCTGTTTGTGTGTTTTATTCTTATTAAAAGAATAGTCTGGACCCAACGAGAATTTGGTGGTCTGTCTCGTTGAGATTTTGTTATCTACCTAGTAGTAGCGTGGACTACCTGCCGCCACGCACATCCCTCTTCGAGGACCCACGACCTTCTCCACTGGTCAGCTAGCCGCTACTACACCTGGGGACGTCCAGGCCCACATATAGTGTTCGGCGATTTTAAACCGTAACACGTCCATCATGTTAAATTTTGGTGTAAGCAATTCAAATGGGGCAAGGAATCCATTCGGGATGACCCAAAGTGCGGAAGACATCTTGAAGCACGAACATAAGAGGCCACAAAGAAAGTTGAAGATTTGGTGTTGACTGATCACCGAGTGACAATTTCAATTATTGCAAGAGAATCAGTTATATCAGAAACATCTGTTTTTAAAATTGTTCATGAAGATTTGGGAATGAGCAAGTTGTCAGCATGGTGAATTCCCAGGCTGCTCGGTCGGATAATTTGGCGGCTTTATTCTAAGATGATGACTTCTTTAAAATTGTAACTGGGGATGAGACCTTGGTACACCATTGGGACCCACCGACGAAACACGAGTCCATGTAATGGCTTCATAAAGGCTCTCCACCACCCAAGAAAGCGAAGACGTAATTCTCAGCGGGAAAAGCGATGGCCAGAGTTTTCTGGGATGCCGAAGGGATTTTATGGGTTGGATATATGCCAAAAGGGTCTACAATAACAGGTAATGTCTACAAAGAAACAGTAATCAACTTGAAAGCAGCTATGCGCGAGAAAAGACCTCGCAATTTTGCCCAAAAAACTGTACTTCTGCACGACAACTGCAGGGTGCATAAAGCTCAAAGAACACTTGAGAGAGCATCGCTTTTTGTTGAATGAGGACTTGAAAAACTCTGTAAGTCATATTTTGCAGAATTATCAAGAAAAGAAATGTTTTTCGAAGACATAGCGTTATTAGAAAAACGCTGAAATGTGTGTAAGCATTAATGGTTCTTATGTTGAAAAATAAAATTTTGTTTGTTCTCTAACTTGTGTCACACATCGCAGTAGCACGGGACCTACGGCTTTACTTCTTATCCGACAGAAGGCGCGTTTTCAGATTTTTCCCCGCTAGAAAAATCTCGCCGGCCTCATCCAGGTTCGATCCCGTGTCCTTCGGATCTAAAGGCAAATGCGCTAACCACTAGACCACCGAGGCCGGCAATCATAATCATAGATTATTTTCAAAATTAAAACATTCAAACAATCAATTGGCCAGCATGTAATCCAGATATGAATCTCATAGAGCACATTTGAGATATTCGGGGAAGAGGTGTTTGCACTCATCCAAACCCCCGACAAATTCTTGCTCAGGTGGAATAATCTATGTAAAAGAAAGGCAGCGCATTCCGCAAGATTTGAATTGTAAGCTAATTCGAAGCATACGCTGTCACGCAATAATTCGCGCAAGAGAAGGCAATACTTCGGACATTTCATGCTCAATTATCCGTCAGTACCTTGAACAACAGGTGGCAGCACTTACGAAGATGATGGACGAGATTACCTACTACAGACCCTATAACCATGGTCGTACTTCTACCAAATACTTTAATATACTAATACAGGAAACTCATATAAGTTTAGCATTAAGAAATGTGGGACATTGATAGTGGCGTCATCTAAGCAATTCGGTGGGCAAGTTTCAGTAAATTTGGATAATAAATTTACAGATTACTGTTTTAAATTCACGTTAATAAATAAAAACCTAACCCTACAAAATGTTATAAACTTAACCACTTAATTATTTAAACTTACAAAGTAAAGTAAAATATCATAATTATCAAATATTATTAATTAAATAAGGTTTTTGCTATAATAAAGTAAATGGCATTTGCTATAAATGTGCCACAAATGTTTTCGACAGCTGCCAAATACAAATCTTAGTGGCCCACCAAGCCGCACGGAGCGCTGCAGTCAGTGTCACGAGATTTTCGGCGAAGTTTCCTGTATTTTAAAGTATTTGATATATGCCTTATCTTTACAGCATATCTGCCCAGCTTTAGTTATTATGATACTTATAAGTACCTTCAGTGTTCATCAAGTCAAAGATTATAACTTTATTTATATTGTAGGATTGTACAGCAGCTATGTGATAAAAAACAGAGACTTCTTACCACGGTTAAAATACCTTCCACTATCTTTTAAAATAACATTTTAAGGTCTTGCAGAAAAACTATATTTTTTCTTGCTTAGTCTTTATATTCAATATTATTTACATAACTAGCATATATATTAAGTTTACAATTCTATTGTACAATAGGATATCCTAAGAAATACAAACACAATGTCATATCACAGATACACTTACTAGGTGTTTTTAACACTGATTGTGTCTGAATTTCTAATTTTCATTTAGAAGGTACAAAACAGTAATGACTTAACACCTTGTATCCATAATAAGGAATGTACTTTTAGTTCGTTATCTCAATAAACATATGTTTTTAACCTGACTTCTCCTTTGTGTTATTTGAGCAATAAATAAGTTTAGCTAAGCTTCCAATTGAGAAAATATTAAATTATTAGTAGTTACAATTGTAGTGGTGAACTACATTAGAGAACATACGGAAGTCAAGTCAAAAATCAATTCTAATCGCCCCACAACAAGCACAACCCTTTCAAAGTGCACTTTAACATTAATTTGGCAAACTGTAATTTCCATTTGCATTATTTAATTTAATTTATTCTTTCTTAAAATTAAACAAACACCTAATTTTCTTAATTCTTATTTTCTGTACAACTTCAAAGTAAAGATACCAAAAACAAAGCCTGATATGATAAACTCATTAAATTCTCAAAACCCCAACAATAAAAAAATAGTTAAATATGCCTATAAAGATGTTTACCCTCCTGTAACTTCATTTAATTAAGATCTTGTCCTATTAACAAATTTCGTTCTGTTATTCTATGCACTAACTGTAGCTCAATCAAGCACCATCAACAAGTTAACAAGTCAAGTACTGAAACCAACATCACAAAATATAACAAAAACCAACAAGAATAAACCAAAACAAGAAACAAAAACCATCTGATGTACCACTGGTCACAAAGAGTGACCATTTTAGCCAAGATCAGAGTTCCTCCTTGATATGAACATTTCCCTTACTGGTCGGTCGCTTTCGTACTTGTACTTCTTTGAAAGGAGCTAAGTGTAACCTAGTCATATGTCTTTGTATGTCTTTGATATTCTGCGGTGAATGTGCTAACAGCAGATTGAGGTGTCGTAACTGCTGCAGCTTGTAGAGGAGTTTGGTTTTAGTGAGCAAATCCGCATTGCGCCATGCGCGAAGTGTGTGGTCAATTACTGATAAATTCTCTGCTCTTACTGAAGCAACACACGTTTGTTTCTCGTCTTCAAACTGAAAAATATTATGTTAATAAGGTTGCTGTAAACAAAATGCAGAAATACAGGGTTATTCAAATTCGACCGGCACCATTGGGATCTCGCTTATTATAAGAGATAGAGATTCGTTTAAATTGCGGCAAAGTTGCGGAATTGTATGATTATTAATAATCTGGAATGAAAATTGAAGTAGCTGCTTTTGTTTCGTAAATATGGGCAAAACACGAAAAAAATCGATTTTTGTTTTTCGACTCTTATTCCTTTATTTACAAAAATTTTAAAAATCTGAAAACACTTTTCCACGGCTACTTTTTCTTCTGGATATTGCTGTCTAATCATATTTGAAATAGCACGTTTCGTTTTTCTGGAACCGTCATCAACTTCATTTTTTTAAATAGCAGCGCTCTTTTGTTTTGGCGCCATTTTGTGGCATTCATTTTTCTGATTTCAAAAATGTATAACACTGTAGCATTCGCTCTTCATTATAATACAAAAATTTGCAAATTAGTAAATTATTATTACTAATAAGGGTAACAGCTGTAAAACAAAAGACTTTTTTTTAGTTATTTCAGATAAATGAACACGTTGCTTGCATTATTTTTGTTTGCAAACTTAAAAAGACACATTGTAATAATGCTGTCAACCATATTAAACAGTTTATAACATTTTAAAATTTTATTGATCAAAATAACAAGAAACTAACGAAAAAACAACTAAAAATCTTAAAGAAGATGCTCAAACTGCGACCCATTTTCACGTAAACATAAATTTATTCTTCTTCTTATGTTGTTTACTGCTCTATGAATATCTCTTCTTTGAAGCGAAGCAAAATCATTAATAATATTTGCTCAAAGATCTTCCACATTGTTTATATTTTCTTTATAGATTCTGTTTTCCAAAGTTCCCCATAAAAAAAAATCGAGAGGCGATAGGTCAGGAGACCTTGCTGGCCATTCTACGGCACCTGCATTACCTATCCATTTA
>JABXWE010005495.1:0-47486 GCA_014611495.1 Limonius californicus
AAGTACAGGCAATAAATTTAATGGGAAATTAATATAACAACAATAAACAAATAGTAAATCAGCAAGTAAAACTATAACAAATAAATAGAAAATTTCTAATAGAATAAAATAAAAATAATTCAAATATTAATAAAAATAAATAGGAAATAAATAAGCATTTGTTAATTATTTCTTGGCTTACTACGTTGAAATTGATATTTATATTTTAATAATAATAATAATATATATTTCAATTCCATGCTTTGGTGCTACATCGAAAATTGCTAAAATTATAAACAAAACAAGTACATTTGAATTAATTTATAAAACAATAAGAAACACTTCAAAACCTTATCAATACGGAAGATAGAACTAACGATTTGTTAAAATCGGGTATTTACTAATTAAACTGTTCACAGTGTAATTACTAATTATGTATACATAGGTCAGACAATTAGAAATTTTGATACCAGATACAAAGAACACATACTCTCATAAAAATACAAACACCCAGAAAAACACTTGTTAGAACACAATCAAGCATTGACATCGAATAATATAATAACATATTTACACTTCTGTGATGATAAACGTAAGTTGGATATACTCGACGCCTTTCAAATTCACAAACACACCTTTAATGAATGAGCAAATTGAGCTCATAAATTTCCCGCTGTTGGAAGCTTTGGAATAGGAGACCAAGTCTGAAATCAACATCCAACCCTACTACAAATGTATATAATAGTAAATGCTTTTCGAAGTGACATGTAAAATGTCATGTATAAAGCACAAAAAGTAAGTAAATCCTGTTGAAATTGAGTCTAATATTGTTAGTCCAAATTAATAAGCCAACAAAGAAGAAAATAGATAAACATGTAAACAGATTCAATAAATAAAAATAAATATACAATTTAATAGAAATTAAATAAATAATAAGGAAAAGTAAATAAATCAATTAATGAAAAATAATAGAAAATTAATAAATGTAAAAAATAAATGGAAGGTTAACAAACAAATAAATAAATGTGAACGGAATATCAATAATTGAGTTAAATAACTTTATAATTACAAACGTATGCAATATTTTTAAATCGCTATTTTCAAAAATTTGACAGGCCATAACGTAGTATTAATTTTCCATTACATCAGGCGTTGTATATTTTTTATTGAGAGCAGAATCAGTTTTTCTTCCTTGGTACAAACATTGAAGATTTTCCAATGTTATAATAACCAAACTCTTTCCTGAATTTTCCCATATTACAATAATTGCCGCGTTTGTACGATACAAATTTAATGGTGCATCAACTGGACATCTACACGTGCATCATTTTCACGGACATTAACGAATCAGAGTTTCAATGCAGATTTCACTTGATTGTCTTTTCCAGTGCCGTTTCTATTAGTTTAAATTGTCATTTGTATTTGCAGCGTTTTTTTAATTTTCTTAAAAGTTGTGAAATGTTTAATTATGCTGCTACATTCATCTGTTGCAAACTGCAAATGTTGTCTTTTAAGCTAAGATTAGGGCTGTTTATGACGTCAGCCATTGCAAATGGTTAGAATAGAACTGAGTTAGCTGCTGCCAACCAACCTGCAGACTGCTAACTTACGAGAGAGAAGTGCGGTACTTTTCTAACTTAACAGTTTTTTAAATACATGCATACAAGGTTATTGCTCGTGAACGCTACTACCCTAAGAAAAAATTGATACATAAACCAAACGTATGATTACTATAACCGACCCGTTTTTCGCGAAAGTGATAGCAATACCCGCACAATAATATTATCCGTGATTCCAATATACGGCATGCACTGTATATCTAATTCATGAATCTAATGTAGTACAATATTAACACATACCCATGGATAGGCATCATTCTAAAAAAAAACATGATTCTTTGTTTTCGTCGGCTCACTATGGACATTTCTATTAAATTTTCATTATCTAATTGTTTTTACATCATCAATAATTTTCAAATGATAATATGGAAAGTAAAAATCTAGGATCTTTTATATTAAAGTTCATGTAAAGTTTTAATTTAATAATGTCTATGATATGAGACGGTCATGGGCTACAGGTTAGCGCGTTAGACTTCTACGCGGAAGGTTTGGGGATTAATTTAGCGGAACATTGAAGCTGCCGAGTAGATCTTCTCTGGAGTAGGAGTGTGTACACATACATCCAGTGATTTGGAGCCCCCGTTAAGCTGTAGGTCCTCTATGTCTGGGGCGCTTTAAAACGCACAACATGGGCTTAGGGGGAAGGTCGCTACTTCTCGTGAGAGACAAAGCACTCGAAGAAGAACATAACATTTTGTAGGTACTCACTTTCAAATATTTCTTCTTCTTTTCGTTCCAACCCGTTACTGAACATTGGAGATCTTAGTGGCTTTTTTTTATTTTATTATTTGCTGCTCTGAAGTACGAGTTATTTAGGATACCTAAAACTATTCTTTTATTTTATTTTGCAGATTCTAAAATATTTGATTATTTTAATATCATGAGATATTTTAATTAGTAGGGGGAAATGTATTCAGAGATATTTTTGAATGAATCAGTTTCTAATATAATTTTTTATGTATTTACGGTACTCATATGTTTTAATTAAATGAAAACATCTCTTTGCAAACAAATCTTTGTTGCTATAACATAGGGGCACGCCAACCCCGGGGTGCAAGAGGTGCACCGCACCCGGGCGGCGGCATTCAGGGGCGGTAAGTTCTGTTTCAATGGTTAATTAGATGTAATTTTGAAAAAATTATATTAGAGAGAGATCATCAGTTATATTGAAAATGATGTACAGATTTACAATTAAACTACTTTTTCTTAGAATATATGTATGTGTTTATGCTAAAGTTTACGAAACAGATTTTCCCAAATGTTTAATAAAATGTATCTTCTTCGAGAGATTTATTTCTTACGAGACGTAGCGATCTTCTCTCCTATGCCAGTGTTGCGCGTACTTCAGAGATGCTTTACTAGGCAGAATACCTCGCTGGTTTGCCATTGCCTTGCGAAGAAGAATGGCCGTTAAAAATCGGATGTTCTGGTACTGGGAATTGAACCCAGGATTTTGAGCGTAGAAGTCTAACGCACTAACCTCTAGCACACAACCGCTAATAAAATGTAACCCACTCGATACAAATTTTTTTACCGCATTAACTGAAAAATAATTTTATATGTTATTATTAAGTTCTATGTTGCTTTTCGCATGGTCAAATTTTTTTCGAAAAATTTTTGAGCCTTCGGTGCTTTCTCTAAATTCTGAAATTCAGCATTGCATAAGGGCGGCAGACAAAATTTTTCACCCGCATGGCAAATTATCTTAGCGGGGCCCTGCTATAAGGTACTTACAATACATTCTAAAGGCTTCCAATGGATCTGTCGGAAATTGTCTTGCAACAAGGTTTTATAATATGGGAAGATCCAAGAAAGAGGTGAATTCTCTAAAGAAGGGTTTACTTTGAATACGAATATGTTTGCTGTAAGTTAAATATAAACCGGCTTAGCAATAATAAGAGAAAAGTCTTTTTCTTGCTGCACAAAAACAGTTTGAGGATTAATTTTGTGACTATTTAGACGGTTGTGATTAATTTTCGAGATAGAAAGATATAAATTTCTACGCATACTGTGCATGGACTACTATCGCACCGCACGTTATGTAAATATTTTTAGGTGGGTTTGAAATTTATCGTAATAAACGGCATTTTAATCGTCCAAACCCAAATTTAAATGGGATATTTAAAACGCTTCCTTGTGGTTACCCTGTCAAAACCGGTATTGTAAGTTCACCTGGAAAACATGGCGTCTACACAGTTCGCTGACAGATCGAAATAAAATGTCTTTGCTTTCCTGCAGTGCATAAATTACTGCGCTAGTTGGGAATGGGACCACGTGGAGGACTCACAAATGTGTTCCTCTTCTTGTAAAGGACAAATAGCGTGTCATTCCGCGAAACTTGTTTTGCTGGGAGGTAAATTACGTACAATTAACAGATCGTTTTTATGTTGCCATTTTTCAATTTTGTAAGCTTATTCCGACGTATTTCTAATTACCGTATATATGGCAAGTGATATTAATGGATATTAATAGATGCCGCATCGCATTATTTGTGCACTAAAACTGTCCAACAAAACCGAACTAGGTACGTATGGCAAGCGACTTTTTGAATTCTGGGTTTTTTGAAAAGTAACGCTGATATGGGACTTAACAATTATGTATTTGTTTCAGTTTTTCGTTTCGTCAATACCAAAAAAAGTGTAAATTTTTTCGTGCGGTAATAGAAAATTCAGATCGAATTAGTTAATTTAGGCAACAATGCAAGTCAATAATATATATTGCTGTGCTATTATAATAGGGGGCTTAAATACTAATTGGGCATAAGTGCCATTATAAAATTTCATTATGATCGGTTGTGCGTTTAGTAGATGGTATGTAAAAGATGAGGAAAACTCTCAGGAGGTTGGATGTAAGGCTGAAGTCGCGGTGTAGTGTTGTGTAGATTGGTAATATTTACAAATGGGGTTTGACAGCTTGACAGTTTTCCCATCTGTCATAAACCTTGTAATTTCATTAGTTGTTAAGTAAAACTAACCTTTCTTAATTCGATTAAATAATTGACTCATTCACCTTTGAATCGCCGTCGGGGCAGGACGTGTTTTCCGTATCAATTAACCTCTTCCCCGCTGTTCAATGATTACTATATTTGAAATTAGAGATTACTTTTTGTTTTTGGTTTTTGTTTTGAATGTCATGAAAATTGGAATATTAAAAAGAGAATAGAGCATCATCAAATGAAATGAGAGTTTTAATCATCGCAAATGGAAATGGACGGCACGTCGGGAAGAGCCAGCAGTAAGCAGAAGCAGCCTGGCGGAGATGTGTGCGATCTGTGTACTGGAGGAGTAGCAGTCCAGGGCTATTTTAGTGTGCCTAACTTCTGTGTAAAGGTTGATGCAGATAAAACATGATCTAATTTGGGTGACATTAAAGCATAGTGAGGGTAGCAAAAATATGCACGTGTTAATTTTATTTTTTGAACATTTCAACTTTTAAACGAGTCGAGGCCACGAGTGTGGACATTTCTCTAATTTCCTGAGATGACAGTTTTGTGTTCGGGCTAGTTGGCGTTAGTTTTAAACCATGACTTTTATTACATATTAGAAACAGTAAAAGCTCTCTTAACTGGCACCCTTTTATTACGGATACTTTTGTACCGTCCCAAATGGGCACCTTAAATCTTTTATAACCGGTTGTTTATGTTGTACATAGCGGACATTTATTAGTTCACCGATTTTCCGCTATGAAGAGATTTCATTGTAGAGTTAGAAAACTCTAAGAGTCACACAATACGCAGAAACGAGTTTTCGTTCAGACGAATCCATATGCAGATTTTCGGGGAGGTTGGAATTCAGGGACGTTGCACGTGGAACTCGCGCTCTAACCTAGACGTTGCTGTTAGTTCGTGGTCCCCAACTCTACAACAAAACATACGCCACTGCTCATCAGCTGACTGCAGTTTGCTGGTCAGGTTTCAGTGAGTCGTTATGAATTTCTTAGTTTTTCAACTGTAAATGTAAAATGGTACTGATGTTTATCGTCACGTAGTTGGCAAAACAATTCTCGTATATTTAAACTGCTAAACAAATATGAACATTAACGATGATATGGTGATTCTTTGTTAAATTTATAATATTTGTGTGCTAAAGCTGTCGGTCCCGGTTGTCATACGAACATCTTTAACAATCGTAAACCATGTAGTGGCACTTCTTTTCCCTACCCGACGTACGAGCAAAGAAGGCTCACAGAACCTACTCATTCTAGATAACTAACAAGCCAATGGCTTATACTCACCGGAAGAAGAAGGAGAACAACTGTATAAAGCTTCATTATATATCCTTATATGTGAATTTGTGAATAATTTTATTCTTCTGTATTCATAATATTTTGAAACTGAGTAAATTAGTTGTTGCTGATATTTACCGTATAGTGGGAGAAACGAGGAAGGCCATTTATTACTTACCTAAATGTGTTTATATACAGTATGACAGATAAGGACGGTTGCATTACTTCTGTTGCATCAATGTCGGAGTGGTAGAATAGCATTGGTAGAAACTAACATGACAATGTGTAAAGTCACAAATATGGATGACGTACATCGAAAACAAACAACAGTTACAACAACTTTGCTTTCTTAACTGCAACATTCTGTATATTTTCAAATATTGCAAGAAAGCTGTATTTGTATGATAAAAATTCTCCAAATATTCTCCAAAGGAAATCATCAATGGTGGAGCGCATTTAAAATTTAATTATTCTGCGTTAAAGTTGTCATTAATTACATCATGGAAAGCTAAAGAAATTGAGCATAATATAAAACAATATATATTTTCGAATACCAGACAACTATTTTTACCATTTCGTTCGCGAATTTCGCATAATATCCTATTATGATCATTATTTTCCGGGATTTATGCCGACCGTGACCTTGAGAATTCAAAATCTATTTAATATACCACAAAATCATTATTTTCATCGGAGTTTTTTCCATCGTATTGTAAAAAAGCTCTTGCAGTATGTTTAACAATGTATAACTTATTGTTGTATTTAGAAATGCAAAGTTGCTGTAGTTCCGGTTATTTCCTGGTGTCAAATGACATTCGATATGTGAATTATGTAGAAAGTTGAGTATTTAATCGTTTAATCGTTAAACTGCAGAAAGTATCAAGTAAAGAGCTTTAAGTTCTTACGTTTTTTTAATCGCACGGTATCTATCCCATCGGTTAGTGCACAAGATTACGGCGTTGAAGGACCTACGCTCGATTTTAGGTCCAGAGATATCGAATTTCTTCAGCGTCGTTTCCTCTAGGAAGGCAATGGCAAACCTGAAAACTATTTGCCTATTAAATCTTTTCTAGGGTAGAAGTGGAAGACAATTCCAGCGGTTCCGAGCCCGCGTTAAACAGTAGGTCCCCTATATTATGAACATTATTTTACACGCCACGGTCATAAGGGAGAAGGTCACCACGCTATCGAGGGAGTGCGGGCACTACAGAGATATGTGACATAACGTGTTGGTCCCTCCATGTTTGTTACTGTTTTCAATTATTTGTTGTAGATTTGCTTGGAAAATGAATCGTACTGTTTTAAGAGCAACATTAATGAAGGTAGATGCTGGTGGTTCAATACCAACAGGTTACTCTTTATGACTTATATGCTCAGTAAAATAAATTTGAGTAATAGTACAGAATATTTACGTTTGTAATGAAGGAATCATAGAAGCTTTCAGTTATTAAAGCAATTTATTGACTTCCATGTCAGATGATGATGATGATGAACACATTTATTTATAATTTTTCAAAGTATTCCACTCCACAACCAATGCGTTTTTGCATCCGTGAAAACCAATCTTCAAAAGATTTTCTTCTATCTTCCCGCGTTACGTTATTTATTTCCTTTTAAATGCGTCAAGAGCTTCTTCGACCGATGTAAAACGTAAACCCCGTAACTTATTCTTTACATGCGGAAATAAAAGGAAATCATTAGGTGCTAGGTCTGGACTATACGGCAAATGACCCATTATTTCAGTGTTTTGGGCATTCAAATTCTCAGTCGTTCGAGCAGAAGTGTGCGCCCGAGCGTTATCTTGATGCAAGATGATTCTTCTTCTTGGACGTTTTTCGTGAACATTTTGGAGAACTCGGGGCAATCAAATTGTAGTGTAGGTACCATTCAGCATTAACAGTACCACGATCCTCCAGTGCTACAGTGGAAACATGTCCAGTAATTCCATAAAATGTGGCGACCATCTTTTTGTTTCGGCTTTTGTCGCGAACAACTTTTGTTAGAGCCGATTCGTTCTCAAAGACCCAAACTGCAGAGTGTTGCTTTCTTCCGGGAACATAACAGTATACCCATGCCACACAGTTTTCTTTTTGAACTGGAGTCAAATGGTGGGGAATCCAATGGGTACAAAGCTAACATACCATCAAATTTTTGTGTAAAATGGTGTCAATTGCTTTCACACCAATTTCTTTAGAGTTGCTTGAATACTCCCGTCACATGCCGTCCTCTTAACTGCCGTAACTGCCGTTTTTTGCTTAGGAGCTCGAAAGTTGTCATTTAAAGAAAGTCTACCACATTGAAATTCATTGTACCACCGCTTTACGGTAGCTAAGGAACACCTCTTGACACCAAACACCGGACTGATTTCCTCAAAACATTCTTTACGGCTTAAGCCACACGTGAAATTGTAAAAATCACATCTCGATAATGCTCACTATTCATTTCCAGGATTTCTTGGGGAAAGGATTACTTTAAAATTATGTATTTTAAAAACCTTCAAAGATATTTGACAACTTTCACTATAATTAAACTTGTAAACAACGATGTTAAAATGTCAAGTAAAATTTGTTTCAAAATATCACAGCCTGCTAGATATGCTCAGCGGAAAGAGAACATCCCTCGTAGTTTGTAGGAGGTATAAAGGGTTATTTTCCAAATGCAACCTATTAAATAGGCATTGTTCTATTTTACACCATATCTTCGATTTTTTTAATTAAAGAATTGGGTACCTACGTTCGAATGAAGAACCACATCACCACATTTCATGAATTTGGCACGCGATAATTAGGAGTGAAAGCGAAGATACGGGAGCTCTGACCTTCCACCTTGCAGGTCAAACTCCTTCATAGGGTGTAGAGCCTCATCATTATTTATGCATTATTTTACATTTGATACATTTTTTAAATTTATCAATGGTAGATATACATTGGTGAATGATGAGCCAAATACTGGAAAGATGTGATGCTTGGCTGATTTAAGCAAGCAATAATATTCTATCTGCCTTCTGATAATGGAACTTCTTGATCCACTTATAAGTGTTACATTCGTGTCTATATGGCGTTCGTTGTTGGGAAAGTTTTCTTATCTTCTAAAGTATTAGCTCATACGTAGGCGAATTTTTATGGACAATTTTATTATCTAGGTCTGGGTATAATAGCAAATAGGAAATTGATATAAAACACACCTTCTCTAAATAGTAACAGCTGTCAGACAGTTTGTTTAATGGTGGTAGCCTCTGTATTTAATACCATCATAAAGTTGATGGAAGTGTACTTGCCGATATACATATGTGATGGCTGCAATGATCTTAACATCACTTTCCATTTCTTTAATTATTAGACAGTTGTGAATGTATCGAAACCATTTTTATAAAGTTCCTCTGCACAATATAGCTAAACGATAGGTACAGGGAAGAAAGTTTGTCCGGTTTAGGGAAATATCGAATTATGGAAGTATAATTGCATTTTTAAAGAATCTTTCCATTGACATAAATATGAGTATCATCCTGTACAATACCCAACCATTTCAATTTCTCTAATGCTTAAATCGAATATTGTCTTGGGTCAGTTTCTAGCACTTATCAACATACCTAAATCTGTAGTCACATACATATTTAGCAATATAACAAAATAAACTTCTGTATAAGTATAACTAACGTCTACTATAGTTCATAACAATTCTAGCTTATTTGGTAGTTAATTAAGGTATTTATAACTTTTGTTATTATCGCGCCTCTAATAATTCAACGATCTAGAATGGGGTAGTGAGATGTGGACGAACTATGTGTTTATGAATACTTCTTTAGCTCGGTATAATGTATCAAACTGAAATTGTTATTTTCATACGCAAAACAATGATCCAAGAGACGTTCCAGGCTGCGTCTTGGCTACACTGAACCAAGAAAATCACTTGTTGCTTATCTCTGCAAACCCGTAAAAGTGTGAAACAGCGAGTGTCAACTTCATGCTAACAGGTGGTTCGCCATCAACGGCCCGCTTGCCATATATCTGTCACACCAGCAATTTGCCTGTCAACAACATTATCTCCCAGATAAGCTGGTGAATTATATTAGGTTACCGGCCGACTTGAACAGTTTCAGCACTGCTGCTTCTCTTTAATTTCTAGGGAGATGGCAAGATAACAGCCGGAGGTTTCTCTTAATCTGGGTTGTATTAAGTTTTACCATCATATGGTTTTCAGTTGTGACCTTAAAGGTAGTATACTGATAATTTCAAACAGTTGTTAACGAAACCATGTTTACTACCAACATGGATAATTATGATGCGCTACCTCTAGAAGGTAGAACATTTATGACGGTTTTCGTTGAATTTTATTATTGTTGAAAAACTAACAGTAAAGGCACTAACAGGAAAATAAATATAACATTTGTCAAAATACAAAGGTCTAGTGAGTTTAAATCAGGGAATGTAGACGGCCCTGCAAACGTCTGCCCATACATGATTATTATACAGATTATTGATATCGTTATTCGTAGAAGTAGCTTCATCGGTAAATAAAATATTGGCAGCAAACTTTGGAGCCATTTTTGAAGCATAACCACAAACAGTAAAGGCTGTACCCGGTGCATATGGCATTGAATACAATTGTGTACAGTAAACAAATAATAATATCAAATTAAATTTAGTTTTTCATGTCAAATGGAAAGCCTACTATTGCAGTTTATTGATTAATATACAGAATCGTCTATATCTCTAAAACAGCTAGTTTGCAGACATGTCGATTACTACTTTTTTGTTTGGTTCGATGAGTATTATACATCGGTAAATTATCTGACCTTTTTTCAAATACCCTGTATAACCTCAAATTTGTAGAGGTATTGTAAAAAACTTTAACTGCTCGAAATCTTGTCCATACATTTCGGTATATACAGAAGTCTATTCTACACTTCACATTATTAGGTTTTTCTCCAATATGTTAGTCATTACTAATAATAATATAATTGCCGGAGCTCGTTTGTTTTACAATACTGTATGGTGTAACATAGAATGGCAAATCCGGTAATTGATGGGGAACAGACTCCTGCCAATGAATCGATCTTAGAAATATTCCTTTTAAAACGGCGAGTGTTTGATTTAGTATATATGAAGTAGCCCCGTCCTGTTGGAAAAATTCAAGCTCCATTTTTATATTGTAGAAATGTTTCCGGTATCGTTCAGTGTTAAATAATTAAATACTTAATTTGACAGAGTGTATTTGCTTTTCTGTAAACTTAAATGAATTTTCTGAAAATATTTAAGTTGTCATGGATATTAAGGCGCTACTAAAGTGATTCCAAGTAACCTGAAATTAACATTTTCTATTGTCACCGTAGTAATAAATGTCATTTCCACTTACGGTTTTTTTTAGCTAATAGGCAAATTATCTAAGTTAGTTGAAAAATATAAAACAAAATCATAAAAACTCATGAAATAAATTTGCCAAAAGGAGTGCAAAAATTTAGTGAAATCAACCTACTTTTACGACATATGTAGAATTAATTTAGTGACATTTTTCAACCTATTGCAAACTACCCTCCCTTAAGAACAAACTATACACACGCCCAATTTCATGATTTGATCTGACTTTCTGACATCAAAACAATGCCAAAGCTCTGTTGCCAATTGATTTTATCGTATATTATACATATTGCCTTTTACAGTGCCTGCAGTTCGTTTTTCAGAGTTCAGGTAGACGGCTCAAAGATCCGTGGCGGACAGGGAAAGTTATGTTTAATTTTTGGTTGCCAGATGGCTATGGAATCCCCTTCGGGCTGAACCATTGATTCAAACCTTGTTGTTGCACTACAGAAATGTTCAATGCAGGCGTGTGAAATTAAACCTTTTTACAAGACGTGTATTTATATATTTTTTTAAATTTTTTATAGCTATGCATATCTTGCGATCGGCATCCAAATGTTTCATCGTTCACCTCTATGTCTGTTTATTGTCTATAAGAAATAATCGAATATATCCATCCTCCATTGGCGATCAATTCTCTACTTCGAAAATTAGCAGAAGGAACTTTATTATATTCATCCGAAAATAATATTTTATCCTTAACCAAATAGCAGCATATAGAAATATACTATAGCTATAATATAGAATTATAGAAATAAACATGCATTTTCTAGCTATACAACAGGTTGATATCAACTGTAAATCCAAAACGAAACGAGAAACTGACAAGTTAATTAAGAGAAAGATGTTGACAATTGCGGCGAAAATATGAACGGAAGCGGCAAATGTTCAATACTGTAAAGAGGTGCAACATGTTGAAAAGGCGGCATAGTTTAGCATATCAAATCGTACTGAATAGCATCTATAGTTTTTGAAAGTGACCTCAACCGCGTTATTCAAAACAAAAACCCTTTGTCGTACAAGAACCGATCTACAATC
This sequence comes from Limonius californicus, assembly GCA_014611495.1. Taxonomy (NCBI): domain Eukaryota; kingdom Metazoa; phylum Arthropoda; class Insecta; order Coleoptera; family Elateridae; genus Limonius; species Limonius californicus. The sequence continues at coordinate 12,218 of JABXWE010005495.1, forward strand.
GGCACCATATAAAAGATCGAAGAAAGAACAAATGATGGGTGTTAATAGTTGTTTTCATTTCTATGCAATATGCTAACTAGATCAATTAAAATGAACTTTCGATCTAAGTGCAAATAGATACTCTGTTGCCATCACTCAACCTCTCATATCGTCGAGAAATGATCGTTCATTGGGAGTGTTAGCTATTATATACACGTCTAACTTTTAATTGTTTCTAATCTGAATATAATCTTCTTAAAGGATTTGCTCTAAATATTATTTTAGTACAAATCTGTTTGAATTAACCTTATACGAAAGTAGAGGTAAATTAAAATTAGTTGTGGTTTTCACTTTGATATTTTGACAGGTGGATGTCAAACCCAACGATGCAGCGCGTATTGTAGATATTTTTTGGCGATAATTTAATGAAAATTATATCAGCTTCAATTTGATGCGTTTGGGAAATTCATCCTACATGAAAGTAAGTTAAATAAGTTTCTCTTTGGATTAAATTCCAATCAGAAGTAGGTAAAACTCACTTAAATCAAAACCTATAGAATGATAATTAATGGAATAATAACATTCGGAAAAAGAAAATTTATGATTGGAAACAAAAATCAGTGAATAGTGGGATATACCTGTTTGCCGTTTCCATGCAACGATTCAACGATCTTACGAGACGTAGTGATTTTCTCTCTTATGCCTGCGTTGCGCGTTTAGAGCTCCACAGACATAGAGAACCTACAGCTTAACATGGGCTACGAACCACGGAACCCAGGACCTTCAGCGCAGAAGTCTAACGCGCTAACCTCTAGCCCACAGCCGTCTCAAATACTTTTTGGATACCTGTTGATTAAAGTTTACGAGGGGGTATTGATAAGTACTTAGCCTACCATATAAAACGCCACAATATTTCGAAACAAAATTTTATTTATTCAACATCATCTCCTTTAAGACTTATAGATTTAGCAGAACCTTCATAAAGTAATTCTAAGCCATCTAAAAAAAAATCTTTGTGTTGGTCTGCAAACAACTCCTCAACGGTACATATTGCTTCGTCATTTGTCTAACACGTTTTAATTTTCAAATGTTTTTTGAGTTTTGGGAACAAATAATAGTCTGCCGGCGGTGCTAAATCTGGAGAATAGGGCGGGTGGTCAACCAATTTAAAACCAAGTTCATCAATTTTTTGCAGTGAAATCAACGACTTATGAGCAGGAGCGTTGTCTTGCAAAAAGAGCACACCTCTGGCAAGTTTTCCGCGGCGTTTTTCCACAATTTTCTTACGTAATTTAGTTAGTCGGTATAATATGCTCCCGTGATAGTGCTACCCCGTTCCAAATAATCTATCAGAATTATCCCATCTTTGTCCCAGAATCTTGCCAGCCGATTTTTGAACACAGAATTTTTTGGGTCGTGGAGAACCAACATGCTTCCACTGTTTGGATTTCTCTTTAGTCTCTGGGTCATAGTGATGGATCCACGTCTCGTCCATAGTAACAAGCCGATCCAAAAAATTTGAGGAATCTTTTGCAAAACGGCGGCAGATTTCCTTTGACGTTGTCAACCAAACGCGCTTCTGATCAACGTTCAAGCATCTTGGAATCCATTTGGCCGAAAGCTTTCTCATACCCAAGTCGTGATGAATGATGTGACACACACGTTCATAGGAAATGTGCAATGCTTCTGCAATATTCTTAATCCCAATACGTTGATTTTCTAAAATCATATCATGGACAGATCCATGTTTTCCGGAGTGGTCACAGAAATTGGAATTTCAGGGCGGTGCTCATCTTTCACATCTGATCTTCCTCTTTTATATTTCCCAACCCAATTTTTAATAGTGGCGTATGAAGGACACTGATCACCTAAGATTTATATTATATCAACAAAAGTTTCTATGCTCGATAACCGTTTCAAAAATAAATACTTAATAACTGACGGCAATTGAATTTTTCAAATTCTACCTTTTTCTCAGACATGCTTTTTGTTGTGTGCTACGAACTGGCCCGTTAAATGTTTAACACCTTCGTTGCACACGTTCTTCAGTCGGGTTACTTTATTGCAGCCAAGCAATTAGGGGATAGAATTAATAAACTCAATCCATCTTGTTTGTACAATTTATTCACTTAATATACATATCTTGTAACTATAATTCGGATGTAGCTTCGTTGATGATCTGCCACTACTTTTTACCTTCAGTATAAAAGAAAACTTAGCTTCCTAACAAAATTGGCAGGGTTGACAACAAGCTGCCACCCTATTGGTTAACATAATCGCCTTTGGTTTTACCGCCAGGCAGCTACATTACATAATCGCCTTTGGTTTTACCACCAGGCAGAATATACGTGCGAGGATGCAAATCTTACAGCTTAACTAATACGGATACATGTGTTATATTGTAATATAATACTTTAATGCTAGGAGGTCAATAAGATAAGAGAGTTGGACCGACGCTTGGGTTAGGGTAATTAAATAGGACAGTCGGCATTTCTAATACCGTGAGAAGTTTCAAGTCTTAATTATTGAATAAAATCATTCTTACTTACTTAAACACCTATTTAATATCCTAAATTCCCAAAACCCAATGAGGCATATTACAACATATTTTCAAAAATTCACAGTTTGATCACCGTTCAACTTATGGATGTCAAACTTTGATAACTTATTTGTAAAACATCATGGTTGTAACCATAGCAACCATATTCACTCTTCTTTACTAGAAACTATCCAGGCTAACTAGATATCAATGTCCCCTCGTAGGTACAAACAATCTCTTCCATTAATTAATTAGATGGTATAATGTGAATATATGTAGTAGTAGCTCAGTTGGCAGAGCGTTCGCTTTCCCAGCACCACACAATTTCCCAATTCAGTTGGCAACCGTGGAGTCTTAATGCCAAAAACCTTCACTGCAATTTTTGTCATTCGAATTCGACCGGAAACTGTAGGTCCCTTGTGTTTCTATCTTAGCGATGAGGAGAAGCACGCGACAGAGAAGAAGCCAGTGCCCAGCAGTTAGATGAAAAAGGATGTAGACGACAAACTGTGGATACTTTTCTTGTAGATCTTTTTTGTTTGTAGATATTGCCATTAATTTAGAAAACAAATAAAACCGAAATTCACAGAGCAATAGTAGTGCCAACATTAAGATATCCATTATGAGTTACTGTTATTTATTTATTTATTTTATCTTAACTGCCAATATATACGTTGTACAATAATAATAATAATAATAATACTAAGGAATAAACACTGCAATATTGCAGTATCGCTTTGTTCCTTGAATTAACACTCACACACTTCCCACTGCGAAAACGTTTACAGGCTATTGCAGTCATATTCAGACCAATAATAACCTGAAAACAAATCTAAACTAACATTAAACGACAAAACTTTCTTTAATTGAAGCACTTAACGTTCCTACTTAACCGTAATTTATAGTCATTATGTCGTAGTTTTATTCTTCAGCAGTCCCAAATTTTAATGATGCAGGTGTAGTGGTCGACCCATCGCGAAACCGAAAAGTCCTTATTATCCAGCGTATTAACACCTACCTAACGAAGAAATAATTAAACGAGCAGCAGCAGGTCCTTCCCGACGACACGTTTATAAATTTTGATTGTATTTTATGGCCAATTTTGCAATTAATTTTTCTAACGTTCTGTTCGGGTTTGCTTTTACGATTGAATAGATTGTTTACTAGGAATAGGTGGACTTGTCGCCGATTTTTTGTTAACGAAGTGGAGAACTGTAAATATTCGAACGGCGTTTTAATGTATGCGTGAAAAGATTGCGTTGTGTGGTTGAATTGATCTTGAAGATTGTGATGATTCTTACGAGTACTAAAAAACAGTACAAATTGGGTTGAAATTTCCTTGTGAATGTTGGTAAGTCAACAGTTTCTCTTGAATAGAGGCTACTATAACTAGGATTTCCTAAAAACTGTTTTTTTTTTCATTTGGCGAATATTATATTACATTTCCTGATGGACATCGCTTAACGTAATCAATACTCCATCGGTTAATTCGATTCTAAATAGACATCTTGCATGGAAAAAATAAATCACACTAGTGAAAGCGGCTGACCACTTGCAAACATCGCTTTCGTTTTGCCACTTTTGATTGCTGATTTATGTGATTATTAAAACTGACAGTTTTACCAAAGACTAATGACCATAATCAGTAGTGAATGACGATTGAATTATCAAAATGCCGACTAGGAATCTTCTATACTTTTACTATTATGCTAGGGGCGACCTTACGGGGGGCGAATAAGGACTACATAATTTTTAATTTAAGTACGGTTGCAGCGCTTCTGCATTTGATTTACGCAGTTCCTGTGTAAATAAACAGCGGATGCGATAAGAACTTACTGGCGGCGACAGGCAGGTGATATGCAACAGATAATAAAACACAGACTTACTGGTCCGTCAATAAATATTGCACAGTTGTTCCCATCGGGGGTCCTTCAGTCCCCTGTCCCTGGATTGGGCTTCGGATACTCATCTGCCGGCTAGCTGTTGTGGCCGCAGCTATTCGTAATCGTAGAATTAATACTACAATCCTGGTGCACCAATCGTCCAGAGGGAACTCTGCAATTAGTCTATGTCCAGCCAGACATTCTGCTATTCACAGGGAGTCGTATGGGGACATTTTCCCTCAGCCCCACATGCGAAGGGGAAAGTATAATTGGCGACCTTTCTCCCACGTAAAAGTCAGCCGATACCCTCTTGGCATTAATGTAACATTCATAGTAATAATAATAATAATAATTCAAACTAGACACCTTCACGAGGCTACCTCTGTCAGCTGACTACTTCCCCCATTCATTGCTAGGGAAATAATGATTGAGCATGCCACACTTTATTTACTTATATAGCTACTCATATTAACTAGGCTAATATTTCCAACAACTACTTACATAGATACACCAATCTTGTATAGTAACAATAATGGGACCCAGCGCATGTAAACCACATCAGATTGTCATATGAGAAGTTTCATTGAGTCAGTTCAAATGGGTGCGCCCGTTCGTTTACTAACATGAGTGTACTTCGACGAAGTGAGAAACCGAGAGTAAGTGCATCTCCTTTGCTCCGAATGCTGTCTTGCTTCCTGTTCTGCATATCTCAAGTGAAACTTCTCATTTGACAAGTTGTAATAACAAGTATATAATACATAACCATTCGGGTAAACACATATAACACTTCGTAGGATATAAATCGTAACCTCTCCTGCGACGCCACTGCTTATATTAGCTGATATTGCCATTGCAGCCCATCTTTATATATAACCGCATAAGTGGTAACACTAAATTCGCACCTTGCTTCGGCTTAGAGGATAATCGCATTGCAAACAGCTGGTAGGTTCGCAAACTCTAGTAATTTGTCATTACCTTAAAGATATGCAAGCTTACGCATAGCTATCAACTACACTGCCCCTTATAGACTGCCGTTGCTGACCTTTCTTAGGACGCTGCCACCCCTTATTTTCCCCACACATTCCAAGAAACACTTGTCTGCACAGCCTTTTCTGCAAACCTTTATAATTTTTCCCAGCTGTTATAGAGCCGACGGAAGCTGCGTATATTTTGGTTGATATTTATATGTTGAACGTGCATTTAAGTAATATTCACAGTAGGCAGAAACCGTTGCCTAATAATTAATCTAATTTAATACATATCGTAAATGAATTTTGCCGAGACAAGCCAAAAAAATATCAAATTTAAATTACAAGAATGACGGATAAAACAGCGTACTTACTTACGCACCAAGAGATTATAATACGCTTATTATCTCCTGTCTTACATATTATTAAAATCATGGAACATAAAGTAAAAACATAGTTGTAAACCGTGGGAAAACCTCCCAGGTATTGGTGATCAGATTCGGCGTGTGATATTTGATGATATTTTAAAATATTTCAAGCTAATCCAGATTTTAACATTAAAATGTTATTTATTGCATAAATTATCATGGTTACTTCTCTACATAACTTCGTTTGTTTCTGATAAATTTCTTTCGCCTGCTAACCAATTTGCCTATCTCACCTGAAAGAACTTTTTCAATTGCTGGCTAAACCATTAACCCTCCGCCTTTTTTTTACCCTTTCATCTGAATAGTGCAAACGTAATTACAATTTTAGAGTGCTAAAATGATGAGCTAAATCTGGGGAATATGGTGAACACAGAATTACTTCAAAACCAGACTTTGTAGGTCTTTGACTGTTTTATGTATTTTTATGTTTGGGCAAAAATCATTGGCAATATTGTCGGCGTTTTGTATTTATTTGTTGTTCCAGTGAATGTTCTAATACTGTCAACACTATGATTAATTTTCGGCTAGCACCGCGTCGTCAAGTAGAGGTCATACTCAATAAACCCAGGATTATTGGTTAGAAACTGTTGGTGAGCCTAAGCAAACTAACGTTTCGTAAGAAATTGCAGCTTGGATCTTCACTCCTCGGAAACTCTGAAACTCATAGTGCTGATAGTTCGAGAAAGCGGCAAAATCGCAAACAATATGTTCTAATACTGTTTTATATTTAAAGATATATCTTTTAAGAGTTATTGCATGCTTGTTTCGAGAGATAGTTAATTGACCGTCTTGACTGTTTTTGTTGTGTTTATCCGAATTAATTGTCCTGATTACGGACCTTAGACGCCGTTACTGAAATTTACAATCAATTTTTTTAATACTAGCAATAGAATTCATTCCGTAGAACCACGATATCGTGCGTAGAACGTAATTCTTCCTTGTGCAATTTTCTAGCGCGTCATGGTGCAGAAAAACAAACTCAACGTCTCTAAACGGTTAATTAAAATAATCTGGTATTATTCGCTATGATAAATACTTCCGACTTTCTATAGTTACAATTCGAATGACATCCCATAGAGCTTTGTATAGCCTTGTTTAAACCAGTGTTATTAAAGATATGAGAGTTTTTTTTTTCCTAAAGAAAGGTTATTTGAAGCAACAGGAAACAATAAAAATGAAAGTTTGAGGTTATATCCGGGCCTCACATCGAGTCTGATTGTGAGTACTTTATGCGTACGTCAAATCCAATTGGACTTTTTCTGTTGCAATGTTCTTCCTTTTCTTTCGTATATTGAACAACACGTAAGATAGATCGAAGAGCTGATCATGTACACAAAAGGAATCTTTAAGGCTGCTTAATTGGTCGAGGTGTATGTACGTCAGTTGAACTAGCATAATATGCAGTTTAAAGTGTTATATATATATTTAATAATATTTTTAATATATTTTAAACGTGTGGATTATTTGCGACGATAAAACGAAGAAGAAAAAATACTACTATTTTTATATATGCTATACATAAAATTAAATGGTGAGAACAAACTAGGGGAAAGGTTTATTCAGTACGTGTTCCATAAAAGTGTGAATGTTGCACTTTAAGTAAATAAAAAATATTCAAAGTAAATAATATTAATTTAACCTCCATTTTAAATTTGTGGAAAATAGATTCTGCTTGGTTCAGATGAAACAATTTAGTCCTAACCATAGACAAGAAGTTTCTACGAATTCTTTTTAAGCGGTTATATATATATATATATATATATATATATATATTTATAAGTTTATAAGGAATTAAATATAAATGGCAACAAGGAAGCTTCAAAATTTTCAATTTAATAAGGTATAATCCATATAATCGTTTGTATGGATTATATATGATTAAATTGAACATTTTGAAACTTCCTTGTTGCCATTTATGTTTAAGTCCTTACAACTTATATGGTCTGATTGGTTCTTCAAAAAAACTCATAAATTTAATAAAATAATAAGAACTATGTATTTGTAAATGGGGTTTTGCGCTCTCTCGAACCGTCCACAATAGAACTCTATCACTTAGCAGCAAAAGGACAACCATTTCAATAATAATAATAATAATAATAATAATAATAATTATTATTATTATTATTAGCCCGCAAAATTCCATTGTTGGGCAAGTTTTCGTAATGAAACACCTTGTATTTTGTTTGTCTATTTAATTTGGATTAAAGTGTCATTCCTATCATTTTAAGGAATAGCCAAAGTCATGACTGTAAAGATATACACGCACGCTGTCAAAACGCGTTTTTTTTTTTCAAAAAATTCTGTATTTGTTGAACAAATGTCAGTGGTTTTATAAAACAGATGACCAATAATTATTATTAATGGTATAGTTTGTTTATTTTAATGTGTAAAAATGTAAGATGGCCGTCATAAAAGAATACAGAAAATAGAGACATATTACAATATTCTTAATTGCATACTTAACAACGGTAGGCATTTAAGTAGACACTTTGGATAATTTCTATAGCTTTTTGCTGTTATTTTATTATTCTGTAATACTTAACATATAATGTGCCATATTTAAAATACATCTTGTTTTTGCCGTAACTCTCTCTCGAGTCTGGTGACATTCTCTCCTATGCGTGTGACGTGCGTGAAACGTAATATACACAAACATGGGGGACCTACTGCCTAACGCGGGCTCTTAACCGCGGGAACTCTCTTACGCTTCCTCTCCAGAGAATGCGCTCTTGGTGGTTTTCCAGTGCCCTCCACGGTGGAATGGTTATATAAAATCTGGTTTTCCTGGACCTAGAATCGAAGTCCGGTTCTTCAGCTTAACAGTAAAACTGACACTATATTCAGGATGTAATAGGCTTTAAAATTATCACTAAAATTTAAGTGATAAAGTTCGGTTGTGATCGATTCCAAATGGCTTAAAAACTATTTAAAATTGCTCTTTAATTTTTTAATGAAATATAAAAAAATCGCAGCCATGAACTTATGTCCTAAACATAACGGTTAACGAGTTTATTGTTTATTTCATAATTTATGTGGCTAAAATTTTAGGTCAACGGATTATATTAAATAAATATTTTTTTTAATACATTTTTATTACGTTATTTACAAGAAGTGTTCAAAATTATCTCCATTGTGTTCAATATACAAAGCCGCACGTTGCAGAAGAGATCGCTGAGTTCTTAATATGGTTGCTGGGTTATTCCTAATAATATCGGCAGCCTGCTGTATTCTTTGGCGTAATTCTTCTACCGTGTGCACTTCAGTTGTATAAACAATCTGTTTCATGTGACCCCAAAGATAAAAATCTAATGAGGTCAGGTCGGGAGAACGCGGTGGCCGTACTACGGGTCCTCCTACTCCAATCCATCTTCCCGGAAAATGTACGTTAAACCAAGCTCTAACACGGAGACGTCCTTCATCGTCTTGATACCACATTGCACCTCTAATATTTAATGGCACATCTTCCAGTAATAAGGGAAAGAGTTTTCTAGAAAATATTCGTAATTCGCACCATTCAAACCGTGTGGCAGTTCAAATGGTCCAATCAGACGATCATTAAGAATACCAGCTATTAGATTAACACTAAATCTATGTTAAAAATGCGAGCGACTTCTTAAATGAGGATTTTCTGCAGCCCATTCATTTGACATTGGGGATCAAATTAATGGCACTCCTCGAATTACGGTCGCATTAGAGGAGTATCAAGACCATAAACAAAAACATTCACACACAACAGGCAAGCCAAGCATGGTTTCGCACCAACACGGTAACCCGCAGAGGCGGGCCCTGATGTGCATAGCACAAACTAGCTTAGCCTTGCCCCACACCGCCTCGACACTGCGCAAGCGGTACAAACGAGGATCACGATAATAATAATAATTACAAAATCTTAAACGAGCTTCAAAATAATTACCTAGAGCTTGAACTCATTGATGATGATATGGATGTAAGCGAGCACTTCTGATTATTCTCCAAACCTGGTTTCTACATATTCCGCTACGTAATGCAATTCTTCGCACACTTAAAGACGGATCTTCTTGTAATACACAAGAACTTGTTCATCATCGTTTATGCCCACTCCTTGACCGACTGCATGTCTTGCATTGAAAGTGCCATGTTCCCTCAGCTGACAATGTGAATTAAAGAAAACTGCACGCGTAGGCAGTCTTCTATTGGGATATCTTCTACTATATCTTGTTGCGCTACTAATGCATTTCCATCACACAGACCGTAAACATAATGAATATCTGCATATTATTAATTTGAAAATAACATTGGCATTGCGAATCACTTGTGAATTTGGGAATAGGGATACAAAGAAGAAGCCAATAACTTCAGTATTACAGTAATAAACTGACAAGTTACAAACAATAATTTTTCTTATATATTATAACTTTTCGACTCTAAATAAGTTCTGAAATTTATCCTTGAAATATTTCCGATACGTTTTGGGACACACTGTATTGTTCTTATCTTACGATTTATTGAACATGGTTGCGAATACCTTGTTAAATTAAATTATCTGCCAATCACAATTCACACATTTAAATCAATGATATAATAATAGTAAAACATAGCTGACTTTCCCGAAGCACTGATGTGAGCTTTAAAAGAAATCTCTAAGAAATTAATTTCAAGGTGTGACTTATCGAAATTTGATATTTGTCAAAAACAAGTTAGAGCCGATGTTGCATTTAATTTAGAGTCGTAGTAAAAGCCGCGTGTGTTAGGATTTTAAGAAAATTAGTCCCAAGTTATTCCAAAATCGGCCATAAAAACTAATCAAAACCTATAAATTTGGCCAGAAAGTATACGGTTGCTGCTTTAATTATTTTTTTAATGTGTTCATATAAACGCGTGACTGCAGCGAAAATTCCGAAAAGCCGACTTGACATAAATTTTGGTTCGCCCACTCGTGGCTTATTTCCAGTTTTTAAGCTCGGATTTTTTGCCGGGCGGTACCGTACGCCCAATTAATACTAATTCGAGACAAAAATAAGCTTTCATGCAACGCGTCCCACTCGAGTCGTGTTTTTTGAAAGCCGCAGCAACCTATTCATTAGAAGTTTACATTATACGGTTACGAGAAACTCACAATTTGTTGCAGTTCCCGATAGTAAATTGGATTCCTTAACCGTATTGAATTTCTCCGTGAACTTTAGAGCGGCACGAATCGAATCAAATTTAGATTTATCGGCCTACTTTATCGCGATTTAGATAGCCACGACTTCTATCTCATAATCGAGATCTGTATCGCGCCTCACTTCTATAAAATAGAATTGTATATGTATATTGTATTTGCCATGGAAACAACTCCGCCTGATAATAGCTTGCCTTTTCTTTAGAATAAACAACGGTTATGAATGCACGAACGCTGGGAATTAGTCGGGAGTAAGGCCTATTATAGCACAATTTATATAATTGCCAACTTAATAGCTAATAATTGCGGTGTTAGTTAAGATTAAGCTTCACGCTCCGTTTTATTAAGATTTGGTTGGTTATAACGATGAATTATAATGCTGTTCTTAATTACTTATACCTATAAGTCGCTTGTTTAGAGAAATAATTCTTGGAAATGTTTATAAACTAACAGTAATAAATAACCCAAAACTCGCCGATAGGGTTCCAAAATCGGTTATATCTACCCATCAGATCTAAAATACTCGGGATCTGCTAGCTACACACATGTACGCAATGCATTCATAAAGTAAACACACCAACAATCAAGCCCAATTTCAGCACACAATTTCAACAATTCATTGCTACATTGGCAATGCAGTTCCACATTTCTGATTATGATGAGGTAGCATGTCCTCCTGTAAAGTCCCACGTAGCATCTAGTAACTCACTCTTGGCACCACGACAGGAACGCCTCAAGTTGTTCTCGTTCAGGGTGGAGTGGCCACGACAGGATCGTCTTTAGAATATGTTTGCAAGGGTTATACATACGCCACCCTACAAAGTGCAATGCAGAGACTGTCTCTATCAACCAAGTCGAGGTCAAGTCGAATGATGACGCCGAATTACTGACCCGCCAAGTGTTAAGCAGGTTTATACGCAACCCTGCGCGGGCACACAACCCTGAGGCACATTGGCGAACTCACAAGCCTACAAGCAGAATAACACAGGCCTCAATAAAACAGTAATTACAATTGCTAATAGTAATTGTAATAGTCTGAAGCACAAGCATTGTCTACAGCTACCTCCACAGCATATTCTAAATGCTGATTTACATCACCTAACAGGCAGCAACAACATAAGTAGACACCCCTTCCTGCATTCCACAATTATTCAACACTCTTCGGTATTCACTTATTCCCGACACGTCAACATTTCTTTACAGGTCCAAGAACCCAAACATTCGGTCACTTCTACCTAACTACTCTAATTTTTCTAAATCCTACCTAGAAATATCGCTCTGCGACGAGTCTCGGTTCCTGAAGGGGCCGGCAGTTAGTCGTAAATATAATTTATTGGACTGGGGACCGCGGTAGAGTAGTGGCCGCGACGCTTGGCTTCGGAGTTATTCTACCAAAGTCGCTCAGGTTCGAATACTGAGCACTATACTTTCCCAGAATGTTTGTGGTATCTTAGTTGTAAAGGGTTTTTCAATAGGGGCGACCCGATGTTGGCAGCCTGTGGCGGCCATGTTGTTTTGGTGGCGTCTGTCTAATCTGGTGTTTATTATTTAGTCCCTGATGCCAAATCACCATAGCAAGTTACACGATTGAGCAGCACGTCCAAATGATAAAACTTTATTATCAAAATTAGTGTTCGTCAGTGCAAACGTAGGGCGCGTTGCGCCCATTTTATGACAGACGCGGTGGCCCTTCAAAGTCGACTCTCCAACGTTTGCTAGCCAAATTCGAGACAACCGGTTCGGTAAACAATCAGCCAACACTCGTACGTCAAAGGAACGCTAGATCGGCCGAAAACATCGACGCGGTCCGTGAAAGTGTACAGGAGAACCCGAGGCAGTCAATTCCTCGCCATGCACAAGAACTCGGCCTTTCGCAGACTTCAGCTTGGCGAATTTTGCGTCGGAACTTGGGCCTACACCCGTCAAGATACAACTGACCCAGGGCTTCAAAGTTAATGACCATAGACAACACCGTTTGTTCGCTGAATGGGCTACGGAGCTTTTGGAAGAGGACCCCAATTTTGGCCAAAAAAATCATCTTTATGATGCAGCAGGACGGGGCTACGTGCCACACAGCAGACGTCACGATGGACATTCTGCATGACCGATTTGAGGGTATGGTTATCTCTCGCAGAGGTGACGTGAATTGGCCACCAAGATCGTGCGATTTGACCCCGCTAGGCTTTTTCTTGTGGGGTTTCCTGAAGTCGCAGGTCTATGCCAATAAGCCGCCATCGACCGATGCCCTTGAAGCCAACATAACCAATGCCATCGCTCAAATTCAACCGGATCTATGCGGCAGAGTCATTGAAAATTGGACCACTCGGATCTGTGCCACCGTGAGAAACCGCGGCGGACATTTGAACGATGTTATATTCCATACATAATGGCATACATACATGAACTTTTCAAATAAAAAAAGAATTTCGTTAATACCTCACACCCAGCTTGTTTTATTCCATTTGAACATCGACCCGCCCTTATTGGAAAACGCTTTAGTTGGGACATGGGGTTTTTCAGGGGTGAGGCAGGTTAGACCGGTGAATAGCATGAAATGTGCTGAGCCGGGATAGGCTGGGTGAGATGGGAACTCCTTGTAAATCGCGGGGGTAGATTTAAAGCACTGTTATGTTTACTTTAATTGAGTATGGTTTGTTCTTAATGTTAATTAATTTCAAAAGTAACAGCTTTGAAGTAGATATTACATTCCGAATAATACGGCTACTTCTGACAATTTCTAGGGATCGCCAGTACCCCCACAGCCATTATATCCGAATTTGCCTATAGATCCGAGGACACGGGTTAGATTCCGGCTGATGTGGCTGACAATTTTTTGATTGGGAAAAACCAGAAAGTGGGCTTTCGGTCGAATAAGAAGTAAAGCCGTGGGTCCCGTGCCACTGCGATGTGTGACACGTTAAAAATCACTACTGGCGTTTGAACTACCCCAGATAGGCAACATTTCTAGTTAAAAGTGTAATAAAAGCCAACAATGGCTGCAGTGCAAAGAGATGTTTGAAAAACCACGTCCTAGATCTCCCTCAATCAAAAATACTAACTTTTTTAAAGCCCTCATTCGGTCCATTTTTGGACATAGGCCTCCCTCATTTGTTTCCAACTGTCTCGGTTCTGTGCCTCCCTCATCCATGATAAACCCGCTGTAAGTTTTATATCGTGTGTCCAGCGCTTTGATGCTCGTCCTCTGGATCTTTTTCCTTGGTATGGTCTCCATTGCAGTATTATTTTTGTCCATCTTTCATCCTGACACCTGGCTACATGGCCCGCAAAGTTCCACTTGAGTTCAGCTATTGTTTCACTCACATCTTTTATTTTGGTTATGCCTCTTATATATTCGTTCCTCTTTCGTTGTATTAGATATATTCCAGTCATCCGCCTTTACAATAGCTCCTAGCGTTGTTTGGAGCATTTCCATTGATTTTTTGGTATATTTCCAGGTTTGAGTGCCATACGTCATACCTGCATGACACATTGTTGAAATAGACGGATTCGGAGATACATTGGGATGTTCTTGTTCGTTAGTTCGTTAAAATACTAATACAAATACAAAATATATTATATTATAGCACAATTTATTTAATTTTTAATTTAATAGCTAATAATTTCATTAAGATTTAGTGGGCTGTAACGATGAATTATAATGCCGTTCTTCATTACTTATACCTATAAGGCGCCTGTTTAAAAAAATAATTCCATGTTAAGACGTTCAAGCGTTGGTCCCTTTCGAAAGTGCCCACAAAATTCAAGAATACAGTTTTGTAGAACTCCTTGTAAATCGTCGCGGTAGATTTAAAGGTCCTGATGATTTGTGATAAATGTGACACACTTTACCACGGAATTCTTGAATTTCTGCTGACTTTAACTTTTCCGGTTAAAATACCGTACGGTAGTAGCAGATTGCATCAACGTTTTTAATGCTTCCTCCCGAACCCATTTCTAATTAAATCTCTTAGGGGCTTACGACTCTTTCCAGCTTATAGAATTACTCACCACCATTGTTACTGACGAATAATTAGTTTCGGTGTTCCAAGAGTTTTTACAGAATTTAGTGGAATCAATCGATTTTGCTGTTTAAAGCATGTTTTGCTAAATTTGATACAAGCTTTCCGGTTTGTGATTTGCAGATTTCCGAATTTCATGCTGACTAATCTTTGCTTTAAATGTGAGGGATTTAATTCGGTTAAGGTGGAAGTGGATAAGTGGAAGCGTTCGACCATTGTACTATAACTTATTTAATCGTAGTTATACGTGTAACTATTTTGTCCCAAAAATTTCGTAATCTGCAGCAATATTAGAGGTAATAAGATACGGGTTGAGTGAGTCTTACGTCAGTTTCTGTTGCAGCGGCTGCAAATACTATCAACGGTGACACTGACTTGGGTGTTCGCTGCGACGTTCCTGGTTTTAAATTCTTTTTGTATTTTTGAAGATATAGAAAATGTTATCCGCTATATAGGCCAGTATTTGTTTAGGTTTACATTCCTGCAAATCCCTATTAAATTAAGTGTTGTAAGTTTTATCCGTTAAACTATTTCTTAGCATGTTTTTTAACTAGTAGTGGTCCTTAAAAAGTAAAATGATTTACAGAGGAAATTTTAAAATAAAAGCTCAAATAAATAGAAATTAACATTGCAATTCCACAAATAGTACATTAATACTAACTTAGGATGTCCTATAGGATCGTATAGAAAAATGTGTTAGAGCAGACTGGCTGTCACTTTGAATTAGGCGCTAGTGCTGGTCGTTAAAGTGCGCCCTTTATTATCGACAGCTATAGATCCAACACAGCAACACAGAAAGTGTGCACCTACAAATTATATATGTAAATATATATAAGAGTTTCTTTAAATATTTAGAAAAAACCTAAGAATGGAAATATTTCTACGTCTTCTACGTGAGACTAATGGCCTGTTAATTACCTACAGTGGAGTAGGTTCTGTAAGCCCTTTTTGCGCTACGTCGAGCAGGAGGCTAACCTAACCGGTCGTACAGAGAAGAGAAACTACAACTGCAACTACATGGTTTACTATTGTCAAAAATGTTCGTATGAAAACCGGGCCCGACGACTTTACGTGTCCTCCTCAGTATGACCGGTTGCATATGCCGCATGTTATTTGTATTTAAAACTTATGTTGTAGTATTTGTCGAAACAATACATACATTATTAATTATGCTTTCTTATGTGTACTAATTATAACTATAGATAAGCTAGAAGAAGAACTTGTTCTTTAATGCAAAAAATTCGAGCCTCATATTTTTGTAGTTTTAAAAATAATGCAAATTCAAATAGGAAAAATTATTATGTTTTACGTTTATTAAAATTACACTACTTTCGTGATGTCATTGTCCTTTTCCTTTTTTAGAAACAGTTATTCTATTGGTGGTATTTGTTATTTTTAAAATACTGAATATAATCTGTAATCGTATGGTTTGCAGCAATTTCTGAGTTGAGTGAACTTGTATTTGTCTATATGTTTATGGGTAGAACTAGTCCTCTCAAAATTACGATGTTACAGATCGTAATTTAGAGAGAATTTATACTGTTAATGACTTACTTAATACAAACACCACTAATCACGTGCTCACTGCAAGCGGACCCTAACTTAAATATTACCACAATAATTTCCCTAACAGCAACCTACAAATCGTTACCCTCTCCTACGCGAAGTATTAAACAACAAACAAGAAACAAGTAAAGGTCATCTGTTGAAGGTCTATGACGTTTCATTCTCCTCGCATTAAACATTTTAAATGAAATGCCAACAACCACCTAACTATCTCTATACGATTGTTAATGTGCATATCGCAAATGTCTGAGTATGCTGTATACTTGCAAAAATAGAGTTTTTCTATATTGTATATAAATATATCTCTATTTAAACCATAAGTTAATTGTACATCGTGTTGACCCCTATTTTCTTGTACAGCCTTGTATATATTATTATTATTATTGTATATCTTTGCTGCGACCTTTAGAAACTACAATTATCATACCTAAAGTTAAACTCTTTCCATTCTTGATGTATCCATATGGTCTTGATCTAGCTATCAATAACATTGTAAGCGCCCAATATTTAATTTTGGCCCCGAGCGAAAAGTATTATATCGAGGCTTTGTAGGGAATAATACGGTTTCTTCCTGTTCTGCAGACACAGAATGGTCTCTTATTCTGAAAAAGGAAATGCGCATTGTTTTTACATCACCGCATTAATGTGTCTGGCATTGTTGCCACCAAGTCACAAACACACTACTATAATTGCTGTTATTGTGTCTCTTTGAGTTGTTCAGAATTATTCCTTTACTTACCCAAAATACACAATTTTTAAGCACATCCTACGCCATATTTGTATTATATGGTAATGAATGAAATTGATAACGCAAAAATACTTTAAATGCGTTTCGCGATCCAGTTCTACTTGGTGGTCGGAGCTTATTTTGGAACCCTACTTCTAATAAGTGTAGCACTCTTTATTAATGTTGCAAAGTATGGCAAATAATTCTATCTGGAGTTTATTTCCTTTCTTATCATCCGTGTGATGTGCACGACGTGAGCTTAACGAGCTCACAACGGGAAGATCTGACAGTGACACGCGTGGAATATGCACACAATGGATGAAAGAATTTCTTAACACGTGATTGTCACTCTGCATTACATTTGATTGTGGCCGTTATTGTACGTGAATAGGTTGTTGGCATAAATATTGTGACAGCTCGAGTAGGAGGATGCTCCGCAAGAAATACGTGATGCATAGCATGAATATTTTTTCAGGGGATTTAAAATCGTATTTCGATCTTGAAAGAGACAACTATTCGCGAAGGATTCATAGCAGAAAAGCGATGGCGGATTGTTCAAGGATAATTATTTGAAACGTGCATAAACAGCATGGCTAATTGTTACTAAATATGCGTAGATATCGTTAAATTAAAAGGATTTAACCGAGTAAGTTGATTAATAACCGTCTATAAATACTCAGTGTTTCTCGTCAACATTGCCAGTTGATAACGACATCGCATATTTTACTGATAGTTTATTTAAATAACATTCTTATGAACTAATCTCTCATGAACTTTTGAAACTGCAATTCTGTGTAAGTCAGTTGTAGACATATTAAAATTTTTAGTGCAAGTAATCAACTACAGTTTGATAAGTAAGGTTAGATTTTTCAGTTGTAATTATTATTTTTTCGAATTGCTAATGGTCTTTTGTGTACAAAATGTATACAAAAGACTTAATTACCAAGCAAGACTAAACAACAAAGAAGAAATAAAGAAATATAGTAGCTTAGCGATACGTATACTAAAGAATATGGAAAACAAAGAGAAGTGCCAGAAAGAGACAGATACAGAATTCCAAAAACTGGAGAACAGAAAAATAGATTGGACTTTAGAAGGAAGATGGATAGCTTTCAAAGAGACAGTGCTGAAGATAACAAAGAATATATATGGGAAGAGTAAATATAATAAGTATATTAAGAGGACGAGATGGTGGAAGAGCGGCATACAAAGACTGACAAAAGAAAAGAAAATAGCATGGAAGCAATATATACAAACAAACACACAGAATGACAAAGAAGAATATAATAGAAGGAGAAACATAGTGACAGAAGCAATCAAATAAGCAAGAAAAGGAATCCTGAAAGGAGTTTGGAGAAGAGATAACAGAATTACATAAAACAGACAGCAGGTAGTTCTGGATGATAATAAAAAGATTAAGAGGAGATAAAAGGCAAGAAAGAAAGCAGTAAACAATTATCAGTGTCAAACACAAACAGTAACAAAAGAAATACGAGAAGCGTGGAAACAGCACTACACAAATAAGTGAAGAACAAACAGAACAACAACAAAAAATTAAGAGAGAAGAAGTCGAAGTTGCATTACAAAAAAATCAAAATTGTGGAGAAGAAAAGTGAATTCCAATATACAAGAAAGGAATACAAACACAGTGTGAAAATTACAAATTTGCTTAGCTTAAACCAGCTACAAGTTATATACAAAAATCTTAGAAAAAAGATGAAGAGAAAACGTCGAATCGAAACTAGGCAAAGAACAGACAACATTTAGACCAAACAGGCAGACAAACGATAACACACTTTTTATATATATTATATATACAGGGAATTTTTCTTACATAGCCTATGTATACTTTTAAAAGAAACGCGTCAATTTCGCCCACTGTGTATGCAACCAACTATACCGACAACTAAAAATCAGAAGCAAACGTCACTATAGTTGTGAATTATTTGAGTATGAAGGTTATGTTCATGCAGTGTTTATATTAAATAAGTGTTTCACCTTGTAGGTATATAGGACGCAGATGATGACTTATTTATTAAATATAAAAATCGACAGGATGTTTCCGTAAGGTCCGTGCACATTATATTTCTTTTGTACAAAACACATACATAAGCGGCAAAATGATGTAATGGTCAGCATACCTGCCTTCCAAGCAGTTGATCCGAGTTCAATTCCCGGCGATGGCAAACTTTTTTTAATTATTATTATTCAACGTAGCATAAAATATTTTTCATTTCATTTCTTCGGTTAAAACGTGATTACTTTAAGTTTTTATTATATGGGAATTTATTACGCATCGCTCTGATTTAAATTTTCTAACAATTGTTTGACCCTAAATGAAGATTAATTTTATTTTTTAGCATTGAATTAATTTGATTGCTGTGGTCACAGCATGCTTGAGTTGTCTGTATAGTTGGTTGCCTACACAATAGGCGAAATTGACGCTTTTTTTAAAGTATACATAGGCTATGTATACTAAAAAGAAAAATTCCCTGTATATGTATATAATTAATAAGAAATATAATAGAAAGAAAGATAGAAGAAGGAGAGGACCTGTATTAAACTTTCATCGATCTCAAAACAGCCTTCGGTACGGTAGACCGAAGGGAAATATGGAAAACCCCGAGAGAAATGAAAATACCTAGCACTATAGTAAACGCAGTAAGAACCACATGTGAAACGGTTATAGCAAAGGCAAATGGCAGGACAAAGATCAGATGAATTTAAAAAGATTAAAGGAATAAATCAAGGAGAAAAATTGAGGAAAAATACGTATAACCAAATGAATACAGTAAGAGGGTACAGGAATATAATAGTACTTAAATTGAGCAGCCTTCTATACGCGGATGACGTGATATTAATAGGGAATACTAAAAACAAAATGCAAAATTTAGTAACCGCTTCTAAAGAAATTGAAAACATGAAAATGGAAGTAAATATAAACAACACAAAAACTATGATTGCGAATGAAAAACAGAAAGACGCCCAAAACGACAAAGAAATAAATGCAAAAATACATTGGAATGAGAATCAACATACGAATTCTTGGAAGTATAATAACGGAGGATGGGAAAATAGAGATGGAAACATTTTACACTATATTTATCTACAGACCATTAATAATTTTTAATAGATCTCTCTTTATATTAGGCTGTTCAGGGTTATGTTTTGCACAGGAAGTAAGGAAGATACCAGAAAAAGTCCTGAAAATCATAGGAAGGGATTCCTAGAAGTTCACCGAGGAAGGTGGCTTAGCTGTGGAGCGTTTGTTTATCTTTCATTCGGGAGGTCATGCGTTCGAACCCCCCGAGCCGTCTGTCTTGACTCAAGTTTTTCGTGGTTTTCCGTGGTCATACAAGTAAATGCTGGGACAGTATCATGCACGAAATTCCATTATTCAATTGTCCTGGTCTTTCCTATCCTTACATTCTCATTACTGGCTGAAGAGGGGCTTAGAGTTCCGGTGCGGATCCCGTCTGACCGCTATAGCGGGCAACCCCTTTGTGGGGAGTGAACCTACGTTGATTTTCCATTTTCCTAGTAGTTGGATATAAAAACAAAGAGTCTTAACAAGACCTGTAATGCAATTTAAACTGAAAATCCTATATTTGCAGTTGATTTAGTTGTTAAACTAAACTAAGAAATTGAAATTTCAATGTGAAAAATCATATTAATCGTTTCCTTTGCATTCCATTGACTTGTTGTTTTAAATGAATGCCATGTTTTCGCTCAGTGTGGTGGTAGCTCAGTTGGTAGAGCGCTCGCTTTCTGAATAAAACGTCGATTCTGGCTTGGGTTCGAAACCTAAGCAGAACTATGCAGATTTATAAAAATCTTGTCTGCAACATCTTGTCTTCTACCTTAGCGCTGAGGAGAAACACGTGGCAGAGAAGAGGCCGATGCCCAGCAGTGGGACGGAAAGGCTGTTGATGATGATGTTTTCGCTAACATTATATCAAAAATATTGTTATGAGAGAGATGAGCAAAATATAGTCATTGTTTATGCAATCTAAAGTAATGACAAGCATAGAAGGTCCACTTCAAAAAATTAAATAAAATGTCATAAAATAAATAAACAAACCTTTAAAAAAAAATGTTACTGTTGTCATTATGCAACAACAAAAATGTACGTAAATAGTGTTGTTAATAGATCATTGTTTGAGCAACTAAGCCGCGGTGTGCCGAAATTTTTCACAAAAATCTCTGTTAATAAAAAAATAATGTTCCCGCTATACAATATTGTAGCTTACGCTTGTACTTAATCGTACTCATACTTTTTCTACTGTCACTTATCACAGTTTTTTTCCTTATTTTAAAAATACGCAGAATTAATAAACATATTAAAAAAGCGATAAAGGTTGTAGGTGATACAGAGTACACTGCGCAAATAAATATTTATTATTGTAAAACATATAAGAAATTGAAGGATATTAGTAATTTCAAAAGATAAATCAAGATTAATTCAAGAACGTTTGCATCTTTAATTGACCGTGTCTGGCCATAAAAGCGTCATACACAGCTATAAAACATTAGACCATAATAAAAGTAATAACCACAGTAAGGTTTACGGCTTTATCCAGTACTATCAGCAGAAGTATATCAGTGTACTAAATAACTGTTGTTGAACAAATCCGAAAACTTTATTGATACAGGCGAAAGGTTTTGATTGATTTTTAGATACTGATATACCTTATGAATCACTGTTTCCTGATAAAGTCGGAGATCGTTGATGAAGCTAATACATATAAGGGAAAATGATTGATATACTTACCGAAAGCCATTTATTTTGTTCCGTTTTTATTAAATGAGCAACCAACAAATGCACAGTACCAAAAATGTGCACAATTTAGTCAATACTTCAAACTAGTGTGACATTTTCCAAATTGAACCTTTCTATGTCATATTAGACCACACTCAAGCTTAAAACGACATGATTTTACGTTACAAAGACTTGTACTACTGCTCCATGATATCCTATTTTGTTGAGCCATAGCGGCTTCAATGCCTTAACGGTATCAATAATAATTTCCAACATTTGCCTGTGTAGTGCAGGGTTTTTAATTCTGATAAAGAGTTTATTACATCGAAATGCATTGTTTCTCAGATCAGACTCATAATTCAATGTCGTAACAATATTCTTTATGCATTTCCTTTAAAATATTGCATTAATTGATGGCTTTATAGAGATTTTTTGGCAAATGTGTCTATCAGGACTAACTCCAGTTAATAGAATGCTACGAATAGTCAGGAAGAGGGAGACGATTACAAGAACAATAGTTATGAAGAAGAACTAGTAGCAGGAAGCATAGAGGCTTAGAATATACAGGAAAAAATACAGGAAAGTTCCAAAACACTTAAGTACTATGAAACATGAAAAAGTTCTTGGACCAGCTAAGATACTTACAGAATTACTAAGAGCATCACCTCAAAAATATATCTTCTGATTTTATTATACAAATATATCAAAAACGAAAATGTATCAAATAAATGGAAGAAATCACAGCTATATACCAGAAAGGCAACTGTAACAATTATAGTGGAACTACTGTTATACATTCACTGAGTAGACTTTATGGAAGAGTCCTAAAACACCGAATAGAAGGAGAAGCCAAGAATCGGCAGAACAAAACTGTTTTCGAGAAATCACAGCTGTATACAAGAATAGCAACTGGAACAATTATAGTGGAACTACAGTTATACGTTCACTTAGTAGACTTGATGGCAAACTCCTAAAACATGGAATAGAAAAAGAATCGGAAGAACAAAACGATTTTCGGGCCGGGATGTCTTATAAGGATAATATTGTCGTCATGAAAGAGCTGCAAGATTAAAAAAGGCTTGTGGAATATCTGTACACAAAATATTTGTAGATCTACTCAAGGCGTACAATAGTGTTGCATTAAATGTGTTATGGATGAACATGCAAAACAATGGTAGTAACAAAATGTATATCAACGCCATCTTTACAGGAACAACGAGCATGATAAAAATGGGGAGAAAACTGTCGCTTAAAAATCAAACTTGTGAAGGCTTAAATTAAGGTTGTAGCTTTGCACAGAAACAAGCAAAAGGAAGCTCTTAGATGGTAGAAAGGGAAGTGTGTTGGAACAGGTGTCCCCATCGTAGATTAAGTGCTTTCAATACTTTATATTTGCGGATGTTCAAGTGCTATTAGTAACAGATGAATAAGACGTTTGGTGTATGTTCCGAAAACTGCAAAAAGAATATCGCAAATGAGGCCTTAACCTACTAAAGATGAAATACGTAGTAATAGGAGAATAATGATCTGATTCGTGACATAGGAAAGATAAAAATTGCCAAAGATTTAAATATCTTAGGGGTCACCTCTTTAAAATCAGGAACGAACAACTGTGATATTACCAATACAGTGACTCAAGGTAACAGACCGATAAGACAGTTACACTGGGTTATTGTCATTGTAGATTTTTGGCAGGATGAGTTACCCCACGTGCACTTAGACCACATAGGTGGGCCCATTCTGCTGCCTCCCCAGCAGCTCCCCAATTTGGGCATCACCCAAGTCACCCAATCATCCAATCCTTTGGATGTACTTCAGGATTTCCGTAAGTGGGGTGCTGCTGATTTCGGCCATATCAGGCCAAAAGTCCCCCAACATGGATCCTTTGATTGTTGTAAGAGATGGACAGCGAAATAGGACGTGTTCTGCCGTCTTGTTATCCCCGTTGCATCCTCGACAGTTTGGGCCGCCCGTCAGTCCCATCCTGTGCATCTGTTGATTTAAGGTGCAATGACTTCAACTAGTCGCAGGTTCTTTCGGTACAGTTACACACAATATTTGGCTATCTTTGGCGAGGGCGCAGCAATAGCACACCTTGCATGACGACAACTTTCAATGTTCAGTCTCGCAATCTCATCAGCCTTCTCATTGCCGTAGTTTCCGTCATGTCCTTTCACCCATATAAGGGAAATGACATCTTTTGAGATATCGTCGAGAGCTTCCCTGCCCTGCAGTACCACTCGTGAGGTAATTTTGCAACTACCCAGGGCTAGTTAAGCGGCTCTGCTATCACTGTAAATACCAATACGTTGGTTCTTGATCTGCCGTTCAAGAAATGCATTTGTACCATGCATTATTCCCACTATCTCCGATTGGACGACAGTAGTAATTTTGCCTTGTAGTATACTGTGGCGTAGAGTTACACTGTTACATTGGGTTATATGAAGGAACAACATTGCTGCACAAAAACAAGAACTATATAGAAAACCACAATTTAGTAGTATGGAAGGTGAATATAAAGATTAAGAAGACTTTGCGCGTTTGAGTTTAATTTTTGGCGCAAACGTTGCAGTTTATCCAACATTTAACGGATACCAAATCAAGAAGTCATCTGAAAAATGCATGACAGCCGCATCACGAACACAGTTGAAACCAAAAAATTATTTTAGGTACACCAGTACCTAAGATGTTTTGTGGCTCTGTGAAACAACCTAAAATGATGAGATATCCAGTACAAAACAAATTCCATAAACTTGTCCTTTATTTGAATTTTAATTATGAAGAGATGTTTCTAGATAGTGTTTTTTTGGTAAATACTGTCTAACCTAAAAATGGTATTCCCGGGACGAACAATTGCTGCAAGCAGGAAATACAATACAGCAAACAATACAAAATCAAACAAATACTTCGTAAGCGCTCGTTATTCCAGGGATCTCGTTGTTATTAAGTAAGTTTTGTAAGTTCTGTAATGTCTCGAAGGGGTTTAACTGCCACTTCTACTCTATAATCATTTTAAAAAACTCAATCACAGGAAATCTATTAAAATTTACTTTTCTACTTTACTTGAGACATGTTTACTTCCCAATAGGATCTATTGGGAAGTAAACATGCCGGTTTAACCATGACCCATGCTTTTTACCAATAATTACTACATTTTCTTAGAAACATTCCGTCATCGAATCTCGATTTTAAATTATTTTAAATTGTATAATATTACAGAAATATCAAGCAATTTAAATAATTATACATTTGTGTCTTCGTTTAACGTAGGTAACTATTCATTCACTTAAAACATGGTTAACTGGTAAGTAGTACTGCCGTAAAACCCATAATCCTATCGCTGTATAGTTTCAGAAACGAATATACTTTTCTAAATAAGGAACTCTCTTGGAAAACGCAGTTGAAGATACTTCAAACTGTATTTATTAGTTACTACTACCTAAACCTCTTCAGAAAGTTTTCGCGGATAATAAATTGTGATACACTTAAAGTAGCTTATGTGGGATTATTTCAAAGTAAATTAATCTATGGGTAACTTCAATAGACTGGATATCAAATTTTATGTTATATAAAACTAGTTTTCAAATTAGAGAAGTTTACGAAAATGTTCTGCATGTCTGAGATTGAACCATATGCAAATATCAATTTAAACAACTGTCAAATTAAAATAATTTATTCAACTGTCAAAATCTGTTTAATCTGGTTGTTGTAATTTGTTTGTTGTTGTTGTCAAAGAAAGTTTTTATTTTGATTTTATTTCACAATGGTTTTTACTTTGCTTGTGTTTACATTCGATGAAATAAGCGGCAGGTACGGCTGGTACGTAACACCACAGCTACGATATGCCTTGTGGCACTCACAGCCAACTCTAATTTGAAAACTTATTGATCGCTCGTTACTTACGTTGGAGACATGTAGGCCCCTTTTAAAAATTCAAATATTGTAACCCTGCTAGCTTTATTCACATAATATGAGCTTGTACTTCATGTAACGATATGTAAATATTGTTTCTGTAAACACGGTTCAATTCCTAGTCACGATGCTAAGTAACGGATAGGTAATATAAATATACCGTGAAGTTCCTTAGAAAACTAGCATCAATTTATTATTAAAAAATTATAATTGTTTACATGTTAATATTAAGAATCTAACCCTTAACACAGATAATTATAAGTTATTGTAAGATATCTTTTTATCTCTATGCTTGTATTCTAGTACTGAATAAATATATGATTGCGATTTTACAAACAACTTACAGCTATTTGCAATTATACAGAACGATTCATTTAAATACAGTTACGTATTTAACGTAATTGGTACCAAAATAGAACCTACTGCATTGTGGGTAATAACAGGCCATTGGCATATACACAGAAGAAGAAGAAGAAGAATAGGTACCAAAATAGAGAATGTGTAAATTTAAGTTTTATTGTATAGTTCAACCAAAACCTCTTGACGAAGCGAGGAGGAGTATCGGAGGCGTAACAATGCTTTTTAATTGATACATTTCAATTTAATATTTATTAAAAAAATAATAATCGAAACTTCTAACATTAAATTGTTACGAATGTAAAAGTATCAGATAAACCTATCACCGTTTTTCTAGCAAAACTATGAATATCTGTCTGCACCATTGGTATTTTTGATAATTGTGTTTGTGATTCCAATTGACAAAAGAAAAGGGTGATAGGAATAACAATAGCCGAGTATTTCGTTTGGTCAAACATGGTATTTTATATCATCGGTATATCAACAAGGCGGTAACAATTTTTTGCTAGTATTCAAATAGAAATTGTATCACCAATGATATAATATCTGCCGTATCTATCAAAGAGTATCCGCAAATTGTACTCCATAAATTCTTTACCTCAATCATGTCTCGATAAACAAACAATAGGTACATTATATATTATATTTTTTCCTGAATAGTTTGGAGGAAAGTTGATAAAATTTGCATAGCATTAAAATTATTCTTGTTTTATTGGGACGTTACGCTGGCGTAGAAAACCCAATAAAGTTCTTCAGTTTTCCAAATGATTCGATTTTCCTCTGGCGTATTTCAAAATCCTATGTATATTTCTGAAATATACATTAAATTTTATGTATAAAACTGAATTTTTACCATCCTATGTCTGAATATCTATTTGTTCATATTGTTATTGAAGTATGTTTTGTGAGGAATCTACCATTTCCGTTTGACCGTAGGCTAATAACACTTGACTCAGTGATTGTGAATTATGAATATGTATATAATCTTAGAATTTATTATCTCTGTAAAGTACGTAAGTTTGTTATTGTTATTAAAGTAACGATCTCTAGCCATTCACTTAATAAATAGTAAATTTCAATTTAAATAAAATAGTCAGACCAATAATATCTGTAGGTTTTATTAAATATCTGTCGTTTAAAAGCTTTAATAAAATGTGTTGATAGTACTAATACTATTGTTTTAACTTATTAATTAATATTAAGTTCAACTGAGTAATAATTAAGAAATTCTAATTTGTTTATATGTTTTCCTAATAGGGAGGCAATATTTTCTGAAAGTACATGTTAAGATGTTTGCTTTTCCTAACAATTTATCTCTAGGGGCATACCTTATAGCAGTCAATTTTACAGAATAATTGTTTATTCCTCCACATTCTTCCAAGTAAATATTTACTGTATGTTTTTTCCAGATTTTGTGTTGTCTCTTCTCCAAGAAATTTACTATTTCTTCCTACAGAAACCATAGTTATCTTTCTAGAGTTTACTTGAAATTCTACATAGACTGGAAATTTCCAATAGTATTTTTATGTCTTCCGTCCGATAGTTAGGCTATTTGTTTATGTTTGTTCATTAGGATGTACATGAATAAGATTAATATTTAGAGCCCGGCATGTGTATGCGAGTTTTTACTATTGGTCGTAAAGCCATATTTCCATCCAATCACCAGTTAACTGATAAGATAAATATGAATTACGACTTCAGATAGAGCGCTAATGAATCGCATCTCCCTTGCTGCAAGTCGGTGGCTTCGTTTTCGTTACCATCGCACCGAATTTGAACGAGATTGTTCTTAATTAATCCTGTTTACAAGGGAAACGTTTGGTGCTTAATTAAGAGTTGATCTGTGGTTTCGAAAAAAATAGCCGTTGGGTAAGCAAACTTGTACGTGTTAGCATCGATATTATTGATTTATTGGCGCTTAGATAACGTAATTTATTTTAATATATATAATCCCCCACTAACTCATAACATGGGATGTAATAAACTTATAACAAACAACATTTATCAATAGCAAAGTGCAGTAGAAAAGTCGTGGAATGGTTTTCCTCGGAACCTTTGCGGGCGCGCCTGCTGCAACTAACCTTATTAAATATTTAGCATTTTCATGGCACAATATTAATGTCTGTTTACTGCAAATTTATGGCCAATATAAACAAGCGTCGATAAATCCGTGCAGTGCAGTATTCTCTCCACCTACTTACAATGTAATAGAAACCTTGCATCTCACTAGCCACAATTACGGGTAGATAATGTAAGACCATAATTTATCTTGACCGGGGTGGCATCACTGGCAACACCCATTTTTAATTATAAAAGAGGACATAAATTAAGGTCATATAAGCGAAGAAGAGACTTGCAGAAAAAAGTAATTGATTGTTGCTGTGAACCTTGGCAAACAAGCTGTTCGTAGATACTAATTTCAAGTCTGACAATTACAATGAGCAATATTTGGCATTACCTACACTTCGTGAAGTACAATTTGGCCAATTGAGAGAGCGTGCAAGATGTCTTTCTGTAATTGCTTGGGCGTCTCGTATGCATAACCTAATTAAATAATAAATGGGTTTGGACTTTTTTCTAATTCATCACGAAAGAAGTCCTAATAGGCACGTCAAAGCTTTAAATTAATCGCTGCAATCAAACGAATTTAAAAATGTGTACATCCGCTGTACACGAATATAAATGGGCCTATACCTAAAGTAGATTTACAAAATCTGATCCGATATATCACTCTGATGGTTTCACACCGAGACTATCGAATATCCACTCGATTACAAATTGGTGTTATTTGTTGCAGCTGTCAAATTTGTCCAGGATATTGAATATTATAACCTCCACCTCTGCTTCAAATCTGTCCAGTGCCAGTCTGTACGATTTTTCAATTAAGAGTTCCAGTTGCACCAGCTAACAAAACGCTTCAGTAACAATTTGTTTGATTACCGCAACAATTTCCTAATAAAATCATTGACACAGAATGTAACGTGCGATGATGTTTCGTATCTACCATTTCAATTGAAAAAATGAGGTTGTCAACTAAAGGGAACCCAAAATACAGATTAATCGAAAAATAAAACATATCTAGAAAGTTATGTCAGACAGCATAAAAAACAGTTTTTGTGTTTATTACTGTTTAAAGTAATCTGTAGGTCTAAAGTTCACTAAATAAAAGGATAGGCTTTATAGCACGTACATAGTGATAGTGATACACTAATCTAATGTATCTTCTGTCAAGACTAAAAACTTAAGGAAAACCTAACGCAATTTAGTTTTACGTTATTTGGAAGTTTTAGCACGCTATAATTGTTAAATAATGTATAGCCTTTATAGTGTTTACTCTTTGTGGCCACATCATAACATACGAAAAATAGATACTATACAACAGTAAACAATTCTGGTACTTCTTGATTACTCAGGGATACTCCGAGGATAATTTAGCCTAGCATAATGTTTTAGTACACACTTTCTAATCGAAATTTATTAGATGTAACCAAGGGCGATTGAACGATATTTTGTATTTTTTTCTATTTGTTAGTACACTAAGGATCGGTCTTTCAGTGTTCCGATAAAGTCGCTGACAGTTGTCAGGCGGTATAAACTAACCCTTAGGATAAATCTACCCTACAACGTTGTTGCGTCTTTCAATACAATTTATTCTGTGGGTTTGCTACCGGCCAAATTCTTACTGGTTAACTACCACTAGGTCTAAAGAATGTGCGGCAAGTTCCGTGCAATAGTGTGGGGAAAAGAAAGCATTATCTTAAAATCAGTGAGCTAAACAAAGATACTTACAGTTTGTTTACTAAACGACGGGAGGTTGTGAAGGACGTCACCAATCGTCACTGGCTGTGTGTTTCAGGTGTTTTCATCCGCGTTATTTTTACCTGGTGCTATTTTTACCCTGCGTTATTTCTGAGGGCGGTATTTTTGAGGCCCTAATTTGACTCAGCGGTTATATCAACCGGGCATATTTTTACCCGGCGCTATTTTTACCCTGCATTGTTTCTGACGGCGCTATTTTCATTTGGCGCTATTTTTATTCGGCGCTTATTTTATTCGGCCATATTTTTACTCGGCGCTATTTTTAGCGTGCATTGTTTCTGACGGCGTTATTTTCATTTGATGCTATTTTTACCCGGCGCTTATTTCATTCGGCCATTTTTTATCCAGCTTTTTTTACCCGGCCCTATTTTTACTCGGCGGTATTTTTACTCTGCGTTGTTTCTAACGACGGTATTTTTGAGCCGCTATTTCTACCCGGCACTGCTTTCCCGTGGTTATTATTACCTAGCACTATTTTTATCCGGTACCATTTTTGACATTTGTATTTTTACCCGGCGGTATTTTTACCTGGCGCTATTTTTACCCTGAGATATTTCCAACGGCGGTATGTTTGAGGCTCTATTTTCATCCGGCATTATTTTTACCCGACGTTATTTTTGGCGGCGGTATCTTTAAAGAAGTGTTTTCCTCCGGTGTTATTTTTACCTGGCGCTATTTTTACCCCGCGTTATTTTTGAGGGTGGTATTTTTGTGGCGCTATTTTTACCCGGCGGTTATTGCATTCGGCCATATTTTTACTCGGCCCTATTTTTAATCGGCGGTATTTTTACTCTGCGTTGTTTCTAACGGCGGTATGTTTGAGGTGCTATTTCTACCCGGCACTGCTTTATTACCTAGCACTATTTTTATCCGGTACCATTTTTGACAGCTGGATTTTTACCCGGCTCTATTTTCATTTAGTCATTTTTATTTTGCGCTCCTTTTATCTGGCGCTGTTTCTACCCTGCGTTATTTCGGAGGACGGTATTTTTGAGGCCCTATTATTACCCAGCGGTTATTTCAACCGGCCATATTTTTATCCGGCACTATTTTTACCCTGCATTGTTCCTGACGGCGCTATTTTCATTTGGTGCTATTTTTACCCGGGGCTTATTTCATTCGGCCGTTTTTTATCCAGCTTTTTTTTACCCAGCCCTATTTTTACTCGGCGCTATTTTTACTCTGCGTTGTGTCTAACGGCGGTATTTTTGAGGCGCTATTTCTACCCGGCGCTGCTTTCCCGTGGTTATTATTACCTAGCACTATTTTTATCCGGTACCATTTTTGATAGCTGGATTTTTACCCGGCGCTATTTTCATTGGGACATTTTTTTATCTGGTGCTCTTTTTCCCGGCGCTATTTTTGCTCTGCGTTATTTCTAACGGCGGTATTTTTGAGGCGCTATTTCTATCCGGCGCTGCTTTCCCGTGGTTATTATTACCTAGCACTATTTTTATCCGGTACCATTTTTGACAGTTGGATTTTTACCCGGCGCTATTTTCATTCGTTCATTTTTTTATCTGGCGCTCTTTTTACCCGGCGCTATTTTTACCCTGCGTTATTTCCAACGGTGGTATGTTTGAGGCTCTATTTTCATTCGGCATTATTTTTACCCAACGATATTTTTGGCGGCGGTATTTTTGAAGAGATGTTTTTAGCCGGCGTTATTTTGAAAAGTCAGTAGACAAGTGTACATTTTATAGAGATGGATTGTGAATCTGTAATGAATAATTGTTGCCCGGAGCTATTTTCCCGTGTTTACTATTATTACCTGGCACTATTTTTATCCGGTACCATCTTTTTATTCGGCCATTTTTTTGCCTGGCACTTTTTTTACCTGACGTTATTTTTACCTGTCGCTTTTTTTACCCTGCATTATTTCTGACGGCGATATTTTTAAGGCGCTATTTTTACCACCCCTCGTTTATTTCATCGGCATTTTTTATACCGCGTATTTTTTACCCGGCAATATTTTTACTCTGCGTTATTTTTGAGGCGCAATTTTAATCCGGTGTTTTTTATCCGGCGCTATTTTCATTCGGCCAATTTTGTTATCTGACGATCTTTCTACCCGGCGCTCTGTTTACCCTGCGCTATGTTTACCCGGCGCTATTTTTATCCAGCGCTATTTTTACGCTGCGTTATTTCTAACGGCGGTATTTTTGAGGCGCTATTTTCATCCGGCGTTATTTTTACGTGGCGCTATTTTCCTGTGTTTGTTATTATTACCTGGCACTATTTTTATCCGATACCATTTTTGACGGCTGTATTTTTACCTGGCGCTATTTTTATTCGGTTATTTTTTATCTGGCGCTTATGTTACCTGACGCTATTTTTATCCGGCGCTATTTTTACCTGGTGCTATTTTTACCCTGCGCTATTTTTACCTGTCGCTATTTTTACCATGCAGTATTTCTGATGGCGAAATTTTAGACACGCTATTTTTATCTGGCGCTTATTTAATTAGGCCTTTTTTTACCCTACATTATTTTTGATGGCTGCATTTTTGAGGCATTATTTTGACCCCTAACTTATACCATATATTGACGGACAGACTTGGTTAAGCACTACTTTTTTGTTTTCTTAAAGAATCACTATTCAATATTTTTTATTTTTTCACTGTACCACTCTACATTGCACCAATTTACCATAACAAAGTATTCACTCCATCTATAGCAGATTCAGGGAGCTTCCACATATTATATACTCCTGTATCATACTGTAGTAAACGTTACTAGACGCTTATTACTAATTCCCGATTTAGTTTTTAAGTTTAGGCTAATTACTCCTGTACAAATAGTTCCTTTGCATTAGATGAGAATTAATTGAACAGCAAAAGAATGCAACCTCTCGTGCTCTATCTCTTATCATTATTTCGCAACAGGAGTTGCATGCATCTTGTGTATGGCTAATTATACTCGGACGTATTGAGTTATTGCTTCCGATTTAATATTCCATATGCTTCCAACGAAGCTCGTCTGCTGCATCTATGTGTGGTGTTTTTTCTCCGCATTATTTATTATAGTAAACCCGAGAAGATGTAATGTGAAATTATGGAATGTTTTTCTGTATGAGTTCACCAACAGATACTAATTAGATACGGAAAGCTAATTAATGGCTTCATTAAGAAAAGTTGTGGCCGTGTTTATTGCCGCTAGGAAAACCTGCCCCAACCTCGGATTCTCTTCCTTTTTTTAATAATTTATTTATCTCGGAACTTTAAATGCCTAATTATTAATATGGTGCGATAAGACTCGGCAGGATGTACGTGGATCTAAGTTTTAGGTCAACAGATCTTAATTTACACGTTAGTTAGTTTTAATTATTTCCTTCGGAAAACATTAACGTCAGCAAGTTATTTGCATTTTAATAAGCGAAATAATTTAAGGCATGTTTTGTGATTGTCATTTAAAGAATGCGATTCTAGTAAAAATGTAGAATTATATAGTTCGAATCGTAATTTTCTTCTGCTCTCTAGGATCGCAGCAGTACTTGAAGAAATTTTAAATACAGAATACAAATCGCGTTCTTTGAAGCACAAATAAACTGCAGCTACACCATGCAATAAATCTCGCCTTATGATTAATTTCTTCACGGTTACACTATTACATATATTGCTTGCATTCTGTTACCGTTCGTTGCATATACGGGTGAAATGCGCCACACTCTCAGTATGTAATTTGTCTTTGCAATTTATGATGCACTACTAGCGATTCTTTAACGTTTCGTTACGCCGAAGACCATAAATCCCCGCATCTTCATGTTTCCTTAAATGATTTCGTGCATTATTAATTTGAAAACTGCACTTCATAGTTTATCTTTACATGAGAGCTAGAATCAATATGTTACCTTCTATGTTTCCAAATATGAATAACCAAATTGATTTTTACTGTACTAAAAGAACATTTCGCAAAGCCTCGCCATATTTTACAAGTCGAAATTAAATAAAGCCGCAGGATAACTTCCGCATAGACTTTCGAGTTACGTAAGTGTTAATGTAAATTTAATTGAATTTTCAATCAATAATACGCAACATGTGATTGACAGACGCGTTTCTATGTATATAAAATTATTGCTGTATTTTTAAAGCCACCTCTTTCGAGTTGCGTGTTGTATTGTGAAGCCTGCTCCGCCCTAGCTAGTAATATTTAAAATTAATCGAATGAAAGGGTCTGTTTATATGCGTTTTTTTAATATTAGATTAACCTTGCAGAAACATCACCTTGTTGAAAAGAAACTTTGATGTATTCTTTTATAGTGCTAATCAATAACATGATTTGTTTAATTTAATGCTGGGCAAGGCAGCACTTCAAAAGCCAATTATCGTAAAACCTTCCTAAATGGCACAACAAAATATTAAATTTAAATCTGGGATAGTTTTTGGAACTATTGAAACTAGAAATTATCTAGAAAACTTTCTATATAAGCTCCCTGTGATATTTGGACAATTGGAACGACAAGAAGCAATTCTAGAATTAACTATTAAAAATCAGAATTTAGTGTATATTATTTTTTAAAGTTAATGCCATAAGAATCAAAACTGCGTGATTTTCTTCCAATATATAAAACATTATTAATAGTATTTCTTCTATCAGTAGGGTAAATTAATTGGCATTTAAAAAATTCTCACTTTAACTATTTTAAAACTGTAGACAGTTCTACTTTTCTACCCTCGGTTATTTCATAATCGTCCATTATTATCCTTGTCCTTGGACTTTGGGGCCTATTCTCGACTCGCGCGTCAAATTGCTGGTATGTGGAAATAAAATCATTCTCAATTCGATTACATACTTTGATTTAAATGCAATTGGCATTCATTTAAATTGCAGTGATCCATTATTAGCATGGGATCTGCAAGTATAAGTTACTTATTTATGTTTACAGTGCAGTTTGTAGATAATCTGATTAATTTATGGA
Source organism: Limonius californicus (assembly GCA_014611495.1). Taxonomy (NCBI): domain Eukaryota; kingdom Metazoa; phylum Arthropoda; class Insecta; order Coleoptera; family Elateridae; genus Limonius; species Limonius californicus. Next base: position 47,231 of record JABXWE010005495.1, read on the forward strand.
ATAATTCGATATACAGAATGAGGATTAAATAATAAAAATTAGAATTATCAGTACTTATTTTTGGAATAAAATTGTTCCTATTATAGAATCAATATTTATTCTTCCATAATAATAAATTATTCAAATTGTGGATTAATGAATAATTCTTTTAAGATTATGTACACCATTAATTTAGTACATAATGTAAATGCATAATGTAGCAGGCATTCGAATATGCTCATGTTTATTTAGATAATTCAATAATTATTTGGTAAGT
>JABXWE010005496.1:0-10114 GCA_014611495.1 Limonius californicus
CATCCGTTTTCGAGTAATTGGGCGTTAAACTCAAAATTTTCAAAAAATCATAGCGCCCTTCATTTTAAAGCTAGCGAGTTCGGCAAAAACTAACAGATTTGTCTTATGACCCTCTATCGTTATCCGCGATAAAAGTTTCAAAATTGTAATCACGAAAAAAGTGATACCAAAAAAACATGCGTAACTTCCGCTTCCGGTTTCCGATTTTTTTGAAAAGCTTATTTTTTCGATGGATTTTCCATAAATCCGCGCATTCCAAAGCGCATCAAAATCGCAGCAATACTTTCGGCTGTAGGAGCGTCACATACATACATACGTACATACGTATGTACGTACATACCCACCCACAGACAGACATTTTTTAAAAACCACTTTCTTGGGTTCCTAGAGACCCAAAACGGATATTTCCGTTAAAATCTCGATTTCGAAAATTTTCATGAATTCAATACTTACCCTATACCTATAAGGTATGGGAAAGTAAAAATAGATATTCTAAAATATGTTTCCGGTGAATCCGCTAGGATATTTGATCTCATAGTATGACGCTGTGTTATTCTGAGTATTTTAAATTCTATATCAAATATATTTTCGTATTTCTGGCATTTTTTGGTATAATTTTCAAGAATTTCAAGTATGTATGGAAACAGATACAGAATAGACGAGACTAACTAATTGGACATATTCTTCCCCGGTAAGGAATTCTGAAAACGATCATAGAAGGGAAGATAGACGGAAAGAGAACTAGGAGACGTTCACGCAATCGATATATTAAACAAATTATGGATGACGTGGGCGCGCTTAACTATGAAGAAATGGAGAGAAAATCGGAGGGAAGACGAGATTGGAAACATGCGTCAAATCAGTCAAGAGGCTGAAAACTTAGAGAGAGAGAGAGAGAGAGAGATGTTTAAATATTTAAATGCGCTTTTATATAGTATTTTGATTTTACAGGTGGGGCAACTGCCCCCTCTTGCCCCCCCCTTGCCGGCGCCCATGCAGGATGGGTGTCCTTCGCATAATACTCGTGCCGTTATGGACTATTTAAATGAGCGATTTAATGAGAGGGTAATTGCAACTAATGGAACGGTACGTTGGCCTGCAAGATCACCTGATTTGGCTTCTTGTGATACCTTCTTATGGGGCACCGTTAAAAATAAAGTCTATGGTCCTACAGACAACAACGTTGAAGAATTGCAGGAAGCAGTGCTTGAGACATTTCACAGTATTAATGGCAATACTATCCATAAAGTAGTAATTAATAGTGTTCAGAAACGGTGCCAACTTTGCATTGCAAACAATAGCGGATTATTTGACTAATTTAACATGTTTGATTATTATTTTCATAGTTGAGTTTGTATTACAGTTCGCTGTTATAAATAAATTTTGTTTTTTATTATCCTACTTGATTTAGAATTAAAACAATTAATATTTTTTATAAATTTGTATTCAGACATAGGTTGTTATACATCGTTGAAAAGAGAAACAAAAATTCTATTTACCCATGTAAAAAACAATATGGCGTCCATTTAAGATAAGAAAGTGTATATTGATATCTCGGAAATTGCCATCTTGAATTTTATTTTGACATGATTTTTGGCTTTGTCTCATTAAATTAAATAACTTTCATATAAAACTTTTCTCCATATATTTTATAATAAGGGAAATATTCGACTTTTTAGAAAATCACGATTTTCAGTTTTTTTGAAATAATTTCTAAACGATTCGGAATTTAACATTTTTGTCAAGGAGATTTGAATCAGCATTCAGTCTTGCACAACATTGTCTATTTAACCAAATCTCTATCTTTAATAATAAGAAAGATACCCATGTTGTCCCTACCAAATCCGGCCACCCGGTATAAAAAGTTGTAATTTCTAGAAAATATAGGTGTATGTATTTAACATCAAATATCATCCTGGAAGTTATTTAAACCTTAATTTTTTTTCAAAACCCCTTTTTTATGTATTGTTCTCTTTCTTGGTAAACCTATTGCCGTTAAATTGTTTCCTTTTAGCCTTGCACGGCTTTTAATGGTATTCTAAAAATTATATTATAAAAGATAAGGAACATTAAATTACTAGGATTTAATATATGTACGTACCGGCATGGAAATATCTTTAAATTCTTCCCGATCAGTATTAGCTGTTTTACGAATTGTTATTTCTTCACCTATTTTTTCAATTAATACTTCTTCATACTTATTTCATTATTGACTGTTTCTTCAATTACTACTTCTCGATAATCTGGTTCTTGTGGTGGTTGTAAAAGATATAAATTGGTACTAAAATAATCATGTTCCAATATAGTGTGATCTCGGGTTTGACTTTTATCAAAATTGTAATTAAAATATCCTTCTTCTTCATTGACATCACTAGTAATGGCTGGAATGTCCAAATCATTATTATTAGTTTCATTGATTTTCTGTTGTTGTTGAGGGACTTCAAGGAACTGCACTTCTTCATGATTCTGCCATTTATTTTGTAACTCTGTCAATATATTTAATCTTTCATAAAATTGTTCTCCGACGCTCCGTCGGCATAAGGAGGAAACGAGAAGAAGAAGAAGATAAAATGGTTTCGTAGATACCTCACTACAAAGTGTTGCCAGACTAAGGCAAATAGTTTTGGACTTCGAAAATTTTTGATGAGAAGTTAAAGGTTTCCTTGAATCTACGTTAAATATTTTGTTGTGGGTGATAGCTAATTGTGTTTCTGGTATCTCTGAAATGATGTCAGTGACTTCAATGTAACTTCGAGTCCATCTTCTTGCAAACAAACCTTCATGAAATAATTCCAAACCAACGTATTTTCTATATGCAAGTAAATGTTTGCAAGGGAGCTTCATTGAAGTGAAAAAACAACATTTACAAGATAGTTCTGAAACCTCAACTCTTTTCACAACTTCTTTATTTTGTTTTTTTGTATCTACAGCATATAGCATTTTCATTTTCTTGCACAAAATTGTATTGAGAAATAGAAGAAGACACGTCTTTTAAGTTTTCTTCAATTTTTTTAAATGCAAACGTTGTTAAATGTTTGTAAAAGGTTACTTCTGTCTTGCTTGTGCCAATCATATAAGGTATTTTAAAATTCATCTTAGATAATTGATTCTGATACTCGACCTTTTAATATTGATTAAGGTAAACAGCTTTTGAATGAATTCATCAAAAGTACTGTAAGTTGAGATAACTGATTTCAATTTTGCGTTTAAACTTTCAAGTCTGTTATTGGCGGAGTTAAAAAATTCCAGTTTTTGAAGTCAGCCCCTTAAATCATGCCCTTGGAGTTGCACGCGTTTTGTTTAATTTTGAGAACTGTAATGCCGGCTGATTGAAGCTGCTCAAAAACAAAAGAATCGGGGCCAGAATTTCGCGGTGTTCTCACGTTGGGTTTTTGTGGCTAGTTCGGTGGTTGAAAATTGTTCCTGTAATTAAAGTTTTACCGTTAACGTTTTTCTCGTTTTAAAATCAACAAAAAGTTGGATTAAATATATGTAAATATATACAGTGTGTCATATTTAAGATGAAGACACTCCCATATTTTCCCTATTAGAAGGAATACAAATTTGGAAAAGTTGTTCAGAATATTATTCTAACCCCATATACCGAGTTTTATGGCAAAATTCGCATTTTTAATTTTTTCATTATTTTAGTCTATACACGGAATAATTATTACAAGTTTACTTTTTAATTTGATATTTAGTGTGCTATGGAAAGTAATAATTTGATACTAGTGTTAAATGTCAGTCAGCACACTAAATTTCAAATTAAAAAATGAATGTGTCATTGTGTTAATTTCATGGCGGTTTTTGAACTTCCCGCCTTCTTTTCCTGTTATTTAGTTTTGAATAGTTGGCATTAGAACTTCTTGTTTTAATTGTCATTAACTGTTATGTTTTCTTGTACTGCATATAAGACTAACTAGACTGCTATTATTGGAGAGTATTTATTTAACACACATATAGCAAAATCTTACATTGTTCTGCATACTTGGTAGCTGGGAACCTACTACCAACCTCAGAGAAAACCCATTACTACCACAACACCCTCTCTTAATGGTTTTCACTTTACAAAAAAATTAAACTCAACTTAATTTCACATTACAAGTAAAACTTTAAACTTAAATAGAGTTCCCTCTCCATCTTCAAAAATTTAAACCTAAGGATACACGATTTTTGCAAAATTGTACAGTGGGCAATCCTTTAGTAAGAATATCCGCTTGCTGATCTTTAGTGTTTAAATATTTAATAACTATAGTTTTATCCTTGTTTTTTTCGCAAACAAAATTGTATTTTAGGTCCATGTGTTTCACTCTACGATTATTTTCGGGATTTCTTAGTAAAAAAATGCATCCTTGGTTATCCTCAAAAATTAACAAATTATCAACATTTACATTTAAGTTTATCAATAACTTCTTAAACCAAAGTCCTTCTTGAACTGAACTACATAAAGCAACAAGCTCTGCTTCAGTTGTGGAAAGTGCTACACATTTTTGTTTTCTTGTTGTCCATGATACAGTATTACCAAAAACTTTAATTACAAATCCGGATACAGATTTTCGGTCATTCAAGTCACCTCCCCAGTCCGAGTCCACATAACAAACCAAAGGTAAGTGACTATTTTTCCTGACATAAATAAGAGTTATATCAAGCGTACCTCTCAAATATCTTAACACTCTTTTGAGAGAGTTCCAAACTTCATTTGAAGCTTTATCCTGAAATCTACTGAAATAATTAAGACTAAAACATAAATCTGGTCGAGACCCTAACATGAGGTACATCAAACAGCCAATCAACTCTCTAACTGGTTTATCAATATTATCTTCATATAACGTCAGTCTTAATTTCGGGTCAATTGGTGTTGTACAAGATTTACAATTTTCGAATGAAAATCGTTTCAAAATTCCTAATAAGTACCTCTTCTGGCTAATTTTTATTGCACCATTAATCTTGTCATAATCAATTTCTAATCCTAGAAAATTCTTTAGTTCTCCCTTATCCTTTTTGTCAAATTTATTGCTTAATTGTGTCTTACGGAAATTTATAAACTTCAAATTTAATCCTGCTATGATGATATCGTCAACATATAATAATAAATAAACAACCTCTTCGCCAACAAATTTTGAGTAGAGGCAACAATCACTATCTGATCTCTTAAAACCCAACTTTATCAAAAAATCGTTAATTTCATCATTCCAGCATTGGGATGCTTGTTTCAGTCCATAAAGGGACTTATTTAATTTTAAAACATAACCCTTTTTACATTCTACACCACCAGGTGGATAGATAAATATGTTTTCCTTCAAATTGCCATTAAGAAAAGCTGTCTTGACATCTAACTGAATAAAGTGGTAACCATGTTGGTTTCCCACTGCTAACAAAGTTCTAATAGTAGACATTCTTGCAACTGGCGAGTATATTTCATTATAATCAAATGTATCTTGTTGTGCGAACCCTCTTACAACTAATCGAGCTTTGTATTGGTCCCTCTTATCCTTTTCAAATGGTTTCAAAGTGTAAACCCATTTTGTATCCAAAATCTCACTATCTTTTGGCATAACTACTTGTTTCCATGTTTTATTTTTATTTATAGATTCTATTTCTTTGTCCATGGCATCTCTCCAACTCTTTTCATCATCTCTACTACTTAACTCGTGAACTCCCTTTGGAACTTGTTCCACATAAGACATTGCATCAAATGCCATGTACATCTCGTAATCTTTGTATCTGGAAGGGGGTTTTATGACTCTTTTATTTCTTACAATCTCCTCATCTACTGTGTGACTTTCATTTTCTAAACCTACATCTAATTTAGCATCATCACTAGTATTATCACTTTCATCTATTTCATCTAACTCATTTCCATTTTCACTAGTATCACTGTCATTTACTTGAACATGACCCCTCTTATAGTGAAACTTATCTTCGTTAAATATTACATCTCTGGATATTAAAACTTTCTGTTTTTCTATATTCCATAATCTATATCCAGTGGGCGCATATCCGATCATAATACATTTTTCTGATTTAGAATCAAATTTACTCCTTAATTCTTCAGGGACGTGTGAATAAGCGACTGAACCGAATACTTTTAAATTTTTAACATTTGGTTTCTTATCAAACCATATCTCAGCAGGAGTAACATTTTCTAAATTTGCATTGGGACTTCTATTCATGACATATGCAGCTGTTCTAACAGTTTCATTCCAAAACTGTTTAGGGGTACCCGAATCAATCAACATTGACCTTGCTTTTTCTTCCAAACTTCGATTAAAACGTTCAGCCTTACCGTTTTGTTGGGTTGTGTATGGTACAATATAATCAATGAAAGTTCCATTGTCTCTACAGTAATTCTTAAAGTCATGTGATATATATTCTCTACCGTTATCACATCTTAATACAGATATTTTTTGATTAAATTTTGCCTGTACCATTTGTGTGTATTCTTTAAAACAACTGAATACATCACTCTTATTTTTAATTAAGTAAACACACACAAAATTCGAGTAATCGTCAATAAAATTACAAAATATTTACTATCATCACGTGCAAGAGGAGTAATCGGACCACAAACATCCGAATGTACTATTCCTAACAATCTCTTACTCCTATTCCTAGTTCCAAAACTTGACCTTGTCATTTTCCCGTTAACACAAGATTCACAAAATTCAACTTTCCCTACTTCTAGAATATCTATACCTTCAACCATTTTATTCTTAATTAGTTTGTCTAAATTTGAATAACAAATATGACCATATCGTTTATGCCACAATGTTACCTTTTCATTTTCTACTTCAACATTTGAACATTCATTATTTCGAATTATAAATTTTATTTCATACAAATTGTTTCTTAAACCAACACCTATTAGTTTATTTCTATTAAATAGTTGCACTTGGCCATTTTCAAATACCACCTTAATATTAGACATTTCTAACCTTTTAACCGAAAGAAGATTTTTCCTTAAATTTGGCACATAATAGTACATTATAGGCCAAGGGGCAGAAATGCTAGATTTTTCCTAAGGTGCGCTTTGCAGCTCGAGGGCAAAGCCCGAGAGCTACAAAGCACCGCGGGAAAAATAGCATTCGGTCCCGAGGCGTATATACTATTTTTTACGCCGATGAAAACACGAAAATTAAGGAAGAATAAAAATTTCGTCAAAGCGATCTGTAATAATTAGTAGTTTGTGGAATTCGTATCTTGACAACCATGGTGACAGAAAGAAATTGCTTACAAACTGACATTTGTGAATACAGCACGTGTGTCAATCAAAAAACTATAAATGTGACATCCGACGAAAAAGTATTGTACGATTTTCCAGCTAATATTAATTTTAGTAATTGTGCTAATGTTTCATTTACTGTAAATGTAAATAAATAAGTTCTTAAATTTGCATTCATACTACTACTACTTTTCTTATTGTTAAACAATAATACAAACTCCCTAGGGAGAAAATATGTCACATTATCTCCCTAGGGAATAATACTTCACTTCTGCCCCTCTTTTGTTTTAGGAGAAACTAACTTCTCCTCCCATCGGCGTAAAAAATACATTTTTAATTGTGCACTTTGTTTCTATTCCATTTACACAACTTATCGCATCAATGTTACCTATAGCTACTGCGTCCAAATAATTATTATCTTTCGCAATGGCTATTTTTATTGGATATTTTAACATAGTTAAGTTCGAAAAATACTCTTTTGTGTTTACTAAATGATCAGTACATCCAGAATCCATAAAAACTGTAATACTACCATTACCTACAGTTTCTAGATCTTGACCTACATTACCCATAAAACAAACATTTTTCTCAACATCTCCATTATCGTGTTCCCTGCTTTCAACGTAATTTCCTCTTCTTTCTGGTTCCCTCTCTGAATTACTGGGTTGTCTTCGTTGATCCTGACAGCCTCCCCTGAAGTAGGACCCTCGACTACGGTTGTTTGCATGACCTGCATGAAGATTGCCTCTTGATTGACCATTTCCTCGAAATCCTCTATATGACCTTGATGATCCATTATTATATACGAACTCTTCTTGTTGATTTCTTGATATCTTTCTGCAATTCTTCTTAAAATGTCCATATTCACCGCAACCGTAACATACTCCAGGCCTTCCTGATGCAAATGCAGCTGGTTTGGATCCCTCTTCCGTATTATTTCCACTACTTGCAGTTCTTTTCTCCGGTTCACTTCGAAGTTTTAACTTAACAAAATCTAGGTTGTTTATCAACTGGCAAATTTTCTAATACTGTGACTACTGTGTTAAACGACTTCGGTAACGAGAGAAGTAAATTACATATTGCATCCTCGTCTTTCACATCTGCTCCTGTTGCCTTTAACTGACATAAAACATCATCAAATTTTAAAAGAAAATCTTCCAAATTCTCATTTTCACCCATTTTCATCGACATTAACTTTCTTTTTAAAAACAGCTGACCTGGTAATCCTTTTTTCTCGTACATTGCTTCTAAAGTTGTCCACATGCTGTAAGCCGTTTCTTTACTTCTAAAATAATATGCGATCAAGACAATTAGCACTAAATTTTTTAGCACAAAAAGGAGACCCTACTTCTAAAAATATTAGCTTAAAAGAGTTTGCTAAACAGAATAAAATTGGTGAAAATACACTTAGGAACCAAATAAAATTTCTCACTGGCGAAACATTAATTAAACATAATAAAAAATCCAACAACATAGAAAAATATAACAAAAAACAAAAACAAATTAAATCTAAACACAAAGCAAACACATCTCAATCAGATTACAAAGCCTCCCTAAAAGGGGCTAGTGCTCAGCATGCTGCTGGGAGTACAAAAGACGAAGAAGAATTTGAAAAAATTTTTGATAAGACTATGTGTTCCTTGACTCTGTCAACTCATGAGCGTCCCTAAAAGGGACTACTGCTCCGCTGGCCATAGGCGAATTCCCTATCTAATAAATAAAGGCACTAATTGATGTCGCAGACAAAAATCAGATAAAAATTATTCAAAATAGAATAAAAAAAGACTGCATTGAGTTTAATAATTTATCTGTTGGCAATAAAGTTAAATCATCTAATCAGTTGTATATGGAAAACAGAGTTTTAAAAGAATTAGGAAATGCTGCGGTTGAAACAATAGAAAAAATGGACGAAGAAATTGAGTATAAAGATAATAAAATTAATGTATTGGAACAAGAATTAAAGAGGTAAATAGTTATGATGAAGAAAAAATAAATGCGTTACTGAATAAAAATCCTATTATTAGATATAAAAACAAAGAACGAGCAAAAAGACGTTTAGCAAGCACTCTTTCTCTAGTTAATAAATGAATACAGAAAATTTATTAATAAACGCAAACAATAAAATTGTTCAATTGAAAAAAGAAAATAAAATACTGAAAATTATTTTAACAATCACTATTGCTATCGTTATACAGGGTGTTCCAAAAATGACGCACCATATACCCAAGACGCGACAAACCATGTCAAAATAAGCAACTTTGTTAAATGCAAAAAATGTCTCAGGGGCCCCGTTGATGAGATATGGGGGTCCAAAGAGGGCATGTTGAAAATGAAAAGCAGAAGTATATTTTAGAAATTTTTATATTCAAAATATTGCAAACCCAGTATAATCTTGTAAAAATTTATTTTTCCAAATTTGTAAGAGTTTTTAGATACAATTTTTTGAATGTTACAAAAATAATAAAATTATGAAATAAAATGAAGCTGGCAACATACCAGATTGATAATTTGCAAAAATTATTAATCAAATGTGTTTTGTGCCAAATGATTTAATGTCACTTTAACGTTAAAATTTAAAGATCATTTGTAATGTTTACTAATAACGAATATTGTGACATGTACCTCATTCTTGGTGAATGCAATGGAAACTTAATAAATGCTGCGTTATCCCAATCGTCGTCATCCCGATAAAAACGTTTTTCAGCCGCTTGACCAACGTATGCGGGAAACTGGTCATGTTGAATTAAATTACAACCACGGTGGGCGACCACGCACAACCAGGACTGCTCAATTAGAAGATGATGTTCTTGCAGCCGTGGAAAATCAACCAGGTATGAGCACACGTGGAATCGCCCAAGAGCTTGGGATAAATTGCAGTTTAGTGCATAGAAT
>JABXWE010005497.1:0-61021 GCA_014611495.1 Limonius californicus
TATATATATATATATATATATATATATATATTTGGTCAATTTATCAGAGACAAAAAACATGTTATTTCTAACTTCAATTTGGGATAACTCTGTCGCGAGACAAAGTCTCCCCTAGTTTTTGGGAAATTCTCATTTAACATTGTTCTGGTTGCAGAAGACCTCTCCATTATCATTTAATCATGCCACGTGTGTACAAGAAACCACTTAGAAGCAGAAATTATTGCAATTATTCCGAGGAAACACTTCAACAGTGTGTTGCTGATGTGCAGTCTAGAAAGCTAAACCAAAGGAAAGCTCTTACCATCTTATTAAATTGTACTAGTTTGGATTCCCTATCTCAGAAGCTGACTTTTGACAGGTTGTGAGACATTACCTAGAACGTAAATGTGCAATAGTTGCCCAACTTAAGGACAATACTCCTGGTCTAGATTGGGTAAAGAGATTTCTGGTTAAACATCCCGAATTATCTGTTAGATTTAGCCAAAATGCGAAGAAAGTGAGAGATGGAATCTCGGTGGAAACTCTTACAAGTTACATGGAACATTTACAAAGATAATTGGTTGGAATTGCGCTGTCGAACATATGGAACTATGAGGAGACGACCATTTGTAAACGTGGAACTAAATATGCGGGCCGCATATGCAATCGCAGCAAAACATCCATACCCATAATGTTTTGTGGAATATCGAAGGAAAATTTCTCCCTCCCACGTTTTAAGCGCTTATATCTTGCTCCTTGTGGTTCATTCTCAACCCAAGTAGAAAAAATTTGATTGGATTTAAATGTGATATACATCACATTTAAATCCAATCATATTTCCAATCATCGTGGGGGGTTTGATGACATTATTTTTGAAGATTGGTTTAAAGGGCAATTTGTTCCTGCCGTCCGAAACTACTGGTGTAAGTGTGTGCACTTCTACTGTAAGACGGAGACTTCTAAAATCTGGACTTAGGGGTTGCAACGCCCGAAAGGAACCCTTCATTCCAGAAAAACAAAGGCTCCACCGTTTGAGATGGGCAAAGGACAATGGTTGGCGATGAATCTACCTTTAATACTAACAATCATGCTGGAAACACATATGTTGGAAGATTTCCTGGAGAATAATTTTCACGACAGTGTGTTCTGCCAACAATTAAACACCCAATCTCTGTTATGATATGGGGCTGCATGTATGCTGAAGGTGTTGCTAGACTGCATATTGTATCTGGCATGATGAACGCAACCAAATACATTGATGTCCTACAGGAGAAGATGCTGCCTAGTGGAAAAGAGTTGTTTCCTGACAAAACCTTCACCTTTCAAAATGACAATGCTCCTTCCCACAGAGCAAAGATTGTTCAATCTTGCATGTCGACCAAGAAAGTTAAAAGAATAGACTGACCAGCACAATCCCTAGACCTAAATTCTTTAGAAAACTTATGACAGGGGATTTCTAACATTATTTCAAGAACGAAGCCCACAAAAAGTGGAATTAATCGAATCCCTAATTGATGCATGGTATTGCTGCATTACTTTAGTCGAATGTCACACTATAAGTGTACAGAAAGATGCTTTACAATATTATTTTTCGAAAATAATACCTTCATAAAAAGCTTTTATATATGTCTTTACATGCAATTTTCGAAAACAACTTTGTGGTTTATATGTCAACATAAAAATAAAATTTTTCCGCATATCCACGAGGAAAATATATTAATTTATAGAAATCTCAAGCTACCTAATAAGTGTTGGCTGAAAAATGAAATAAACCCCGGAATGAAATGAAAATCCAAATACTACAAGAAAATGTTTTGTGATTTAGCTAAATAAAACAGATTTTTGAACTGCAATGGAAGCAGAAACAAAGAGAGAACAGCGACACAAAAAAAATTAACCAGGTAATTGGGAAGGAGGGGGTAAGATAGCAATATGTAATTTTTTTTTTTTTATTAGAAAATTTGTATTATTTTTGAAAAACTAATTTGCACAGTTACTGTAAAAGTTGTAGCTTGTGTAATTTTTGTAACTCGATGTAGTTGCTAGTTTACCCTGCGAAACAATTTCTAGTGGGTATTATTAAGACGTTCTTGAATTAGTGAAATCGTAACAATAGGTTTACAGAAGCAGCAGTTGTCCGAAACCTTTTTTCGTCTTGTAAATTCTACAATAGCGCCGCGCTTTTCCGTTTTGCAGCTAACTACAAACGCGGAAAATGAACAAGGGATAAAAAAATCCAACAAAAACACTTTGAAACAAAGGACATCAGAGATTTGCTCAACCGATGGCTGCTTTGTATTCTGTGCGATGAAGTGACATACGGGGTCAATTGTGTGTTCGATTGCCGACCAACGAGGGATGAACGAACGACCACCGGCCACTGAAAACGAGCGAGCGAGCGGCGAGTTTCCTGCTCTATCAACAGAATTAGTTAGGTAGACGGACGAACCCTTCATTAATATGATTGGGGGTCGCTCGTTGCGAAACTATAACAGACGCACCTGTCGCGGCGCCTTAAGATTTACCCCGAGGTGTTGACGTATTATCGACGGTGAACCAAGCCCTCTATGTTAATTTCATTGTCTTTTGAAGACACGACCTTCTTCGACGTAGTCTGCTTTTCAGAACCCTGCGTATGTTGCGAGAGAGTATCACGGTGGTCGGATCCGAACGCCTACGGCCATCATTAATGGAATACCTGGTCCCGGACTCTGTCAGATATGTTCTCTTCCTTTATTTATAGGCGGCAGTTCGGATTGCGGTCGGGAGGGATGCACGGCTCGCTCCGGTGCCCGGAGCTGAATTTCTTTCCTTCGGTTTCAATGATCTCTTTGACTGACAAACAATGATTAATTAAGGGAGATATCTGATATTTTCATTTTCACTTTGCCTCTTAAGAAAGAAATTGTAATTTTTTTGAGAATGCACCTTGGAAGAGTACACATTCTATCCGGGCGAAGGTTTATTAATTATGAATATTGGCGTATTTTGTTAAATTATTGTCGATGGAAAGCAGTTCTGGATACCGTCTTGAGTGCTATATATTCATAAACACTCTTGGCACTCAATAATTTAAAGTTTTATTTACCATAATGTCACGTATCTGTTAAATATTTTATTCTGGCGCGTCAAGACGGTATCTATACGGTTGACAAACACTGTCGGGGTTGCTATTTGCATGCCGCGCCCCGGATCTGCTCACACGTACGCTTAACATAGAATGCATAATGCAATATTAAAATAGGATGAAGTAACGAATCGTCCGGGCGACCGACTCTATCCCGAAAATGCCTCTGTGGCAATTTTGCTGCAGTGATTCCGGAGTTTTGTACCTACTTTTCTTTATGACCGTGTTTAGTTGTCGTGGTCAAAAATTGGCTCTTTAACGCTTGCTAGACAAATCCCTATATTTTACACACCCTACCAAGCAGTTATGGCTAATCTAAGATAGAGCAACAAATAAGATTCAGTGCTTCTATTGGCAGTTTTTGGCAATTACTCAATTATAACAGGGTTTCGCTAAAGATAATTATATGGATCTGGTTCCAATTTAAATTATTCGCATGAGTATATTCCTAAACAGCTCGTGTATCCAACTATGCCAGGTAGTTAACAATAACAAAACAAGTGTTTCGGGGAAGACTATTCATTGTCCCAAAGAGGTCAAAGCGAATTGACTTATTTACGCTCCCATGGAAATTATTTATAGATGTATTCAACAACCCGTAATCATGATTAGAATAGTATATATTCTTAAATATGCTTCGACGAGTAGAAAAACTAATTAGGGCCGTTTTAAATATTCTTTACAAATTGTTATACACCTTTGCTTGAGCCACTAGTAACCACAAAGAAAGTTGATAGTCTGGAATGACCTAAGCAACCTTGTTGAAGTCATACTTGGAGTTCTTCTTCCGCCAAGCATTTACATTGCAAGCATATATCTGTGTATATGTTTTCTTCTAAATAGAATCGTTTCCGATGATATCAAACACCCGTTTAGAGCTTGTAAATAAATATTTATTCTATTGGTTAGAACTTCTTACCAAAGCAAATTGAATCACCAACAAGGGTTGCGCCAATCACAACCATCCAAAAAATGTCGATCTAAGGTGTCCTAGACAAATTTATCGATATTATACACGGTGTTCTTCGATTTCGGTTAGTATTTAAACCGGTATCATCCACGTGGATATCTTTTCTTCTAAGCTGTGATGACATTAAATAATCCAAAAACACAACTCCACAAAAAAGTAGATTTGAAGTTTGCATTCTATTTAACAAGGGTAAGTTGATATTATTTCGCCAGTGTGGTCAAGTGGTAAGATCACTTGGCTTCGGTGCGGAAAGTTCGATTCGAGCCGATACCTGCGTTCGAATGAATAAGGAGTAATAATGCAGTTCTCTAATGTGTGATGCTCTCCACATCACCACGTGTCTTTAATTTGGAATGCAACAACTGAGTGTGAGAGGAAGGATACGGGAGCTCTGACTTTTCACCTTGCAGGCCAAACCCCTTCATAAGGTGTAGAGCCTCACCATTATTATTATTAAGTAGATGTTATTAAAAAGTACACATGCGTTAGAACCGAAATCAACCAACGAGAAATTTGCAAACTTGAAATGCCGTAGGCAGCTTTATCGATATCATACAAGATATTTTTCTTCCTCCAAAGCATTTAAAAAAAGTTGGAATCAATGGTAATCACCAACAGGTTTTGGGGTGTATAAACAATTTCATTGATATTATACTAGGTGGTTTTCTTCGTCTCAAGTATTTAAAGTGTCAGAATCACAGTAGACAATAGTTCTTCTAGCGTAAAATGTTTATGATAACACGAAACAACTACATTATTATTTATCTACCACTGCTTAAGCCAACAGTAACCAGGGCTGTGGAGTCGTAGCCGGAGTTCAGGGGGAATTTCCGGTCAGTAGAGTCGGAAAAAATGTACCGACTCCGAGTCCATGTTTAGATGTTGTTTTTGGTTTCAGTAGAGTATTGGTTTTGACTCATTTGAATTTGAATTTTGAATCATTTCTTCATATATTTTTAATCGTTTTTGTTACACAAACCATAGGATATTTCAGTATTTAATTTTGTTGGAGTCGGATTCAGAGCCGGAGTGGGAGTCTGAGTCAAACTACTAAACTTATCAGGAGTCGGAGTTGGAGTCGAATGGTCCTGGCAGTAACTATCGGGAAGAATGATAATCTCCAATACATTAAAGGTATTTATTCCAAATACAACCCTTTCAAATCTATCATCTCAGTCACTTAATCATATCAACGAATGGTATATAACTAGTTGACGAAATTCGTTAAAGGTATTTATTCCATACACAGCCCTTTCAAATCTACCATCATCTTAGTCACTTAATCATATCAGCGAATGGTATATTACTAGTTGACGAAATTCGTTAAAGGTATTTATTTCATACACAGTCCCTTCAAATCTACCCTCATTTAGTCACTTAATCATATCAGCGAATGGTATATAACTAGTTGACGAAATTCGTTAAAGGTATTTATTTTATACACAGTGCCTTCAAATCTACCATCATCTTAGTCAGTCAATCATATCAGCCAATGGTGTATAACTAGTTGACGAAATTCGCTAAAGTTATTTACTCCAAATACAACCTTTCCAAATCTATCATTATCTTAGTCACTTAATCATATCAGCGAATGGTATATAACTAGTTGACGAAATTCGTTAAAGTTATTTATTCCAAATACAACCCTTCCAAATCTGTCATCATCTTAATCACTTAATCATATCAGCGAATGGTATATAACTAGTTGACGAAATTCGTTAAAGGTATTTATTCCATATACAGCCCTTTCAAATCTACCATCATCTTAATCACTTAATCATATCAGCGAATAGTATATAACTAGTTGACAAGATTCGTTAAAGATATTTATTCCAAATACAGCAAATTAAATAAAATTTTATTTTATATCCGAGAGGTTTTGGATTGAAAATCGACACTTTAAATGAGGTTCACAGTTCTTCCAAGTTTAAAAAGTAGTGTTATCGTGGGAAACAATTCAAGGTGTCTCTGTTGTTGATTGGTGATGGACTTTCGAAACTCCCTACCTCTGTTAGTTCGTGAGGATTTGCAATGATATCGATGTAACATATTGACCTAGTGTGCTATTCTTTTCAAAAGTTCAAACAAAACCTTACAGCGCACCCAGATCCAATGCAGTAGAAAAACGAGGAAATAACGGAGTCGGTCCGTCGTAAGTCATATCGTATGCATCATTCGATTAAAGCTGCGACCCCAGTCGGCAGTATTCTCATTTGATGGTCCTTCGAGATGGCCGACGCATTTTATGGTGTACGTAAAAATGAAACACGTGTTGTAGAATTCATGCACAACGTGTTGACCGACTAAAAGGTGTTCGAGACGAATCGCAGCGAACTTCCAACTTCGAACTGATTGCGGAGTTGCGCTGGAGATAAATGGCCCCACGAATAAGTTTCGATTTCGACGTTTCCGCGAGTCGTTCATGGTTACCTACGAGTATATGCAACAGGCCAGCTTTTATGAATTTCTAAGCGAACGCCGCTAGCTCTGCTCAACTCGCATGTATTTGCTCAAACCTGAACTTAATTAAGCTCCGCTGTTATAAAAATGTAAACAGCATCCAAAAGTTATAAAAATACGGCAAGTAGGGGAGCCATTACAAATTTATGAAACCAAAATAAAGGTGTTTAATTACAGCGCTTTTTCACGAATGTAAAGAGTAATAAATAAATAAATTTTTAGCGAGCACATTACACTAAAAATTCTTTGGCTAATTGCGTGAAACCCTCTACGACACGAAAAATACATAGTTATTTTAAATTTGTAAACACCGCCAGATATAGTTAAATAGGCTGTCCGTTTTACAGATACTGCTGTACTCTAATTTTCTATACAATGTAATAGAAGTATTTCGTGTATTTTAAAATTACGACACTTCAATTAAGTTGAAATTGAGTACAACTGTGACATTTTATGATTTCTAATTAACTTGCCTTTTCATTCAATTTTTAGACATTATTGCATCTATAAATAATATAATTCGCAATTACCTTTCTGGGAATCGAACCAGAGTTCCTACGTTCAGAGCCATAAAATCACGTAACTACAATGCTCCCGAATAGTACGAGGCTTGTTCAACTGAAACCCATCTTTGATCAACTTAGCCTTGAAAAAAATGCAATTATTTAAATGACGTTTGTTTGTAACACTTTAATAAGTTTCTGGAATTTGAATATCATTCTGATTTTGAAAACGCGTTTGTTGTTGACAATCCGCCCCAGTTCGATCAGCGTGCGATCCTACAATTTTTATGCGCTGAGGTGTGCAGCCATTGCAGATTCATACGCGAATGCAAGCAGTGTATGGAAATGCATGTATTGCGTATCCAACTGTGAAGAAATGGTGCCGAAAATTTAAGAATGGAAAAGAGGGGACTATGGATGGGCCGCGACAACGTGCACGGTGTACTGCATTAACAGAAAACAATATGGC
Source organism: Limonius californicus (assembly GCA_014611495.1). Classification (NCBI taxonomy): domain Eukaryota; kingdom Metazoa; phylum Arthropoda; class Insecta; order Coleoptera; family Elateridae; genus Limonius; species Limonius californicus. Next base: position 7,509 of record JABXWE010005497.1, read on the forward strand.
ATGTGTGGAAGGCCTTATTGGAGAAAATTGTGTCGAATTTCAATTAGAGAAATTTTAGAAATTGTTGGTGCGAGTGTAGGATCTGTCCATAGTATTGTTAGTAATCTGGGTTACAGCAACGTTTATTCGCAATGGATTCTTCGCCTCTTGTCTAATGAACAAAAATGCTTGCGAATGGGCTTATCTATGCAACACCTCACAGACTATAGGCCAAATGGTGATGACTTTCTTCTGTCAATAGTTGCTGGTGACGAAATTTGGTGCCGTTACAACGAGCCATCCAGTAAGTTACCGCCGATGCAGGGGAAACATTCAACCACCACCGAAGAAGTTAAAAGCACAATCTTCTGCAGGCAAGGTGATGTTAACATTTTTTTTTGACCATGAGGGACCCTTGTTGATAGAGTTTAAGGAACCAGGAGTAACTGTCAATGCAAATCTGTACAATGACACATTGAACAAGCTTCATCAAGCAATAAGACGGAAACGTCCAGGAAAACTTACGCGTGGGGTCATTTTGCTGCACGACAATGTTGATAATTTGGTAAAAGAAATCTTCAACGAAAGAAATGGAAGGTTTTAGAGCATCCACCCTATAGCTCGGATCTATCGCCTTGCGAGTTCCATATTTTTGAATCGTTGAAAAAGGCGTTAAAAGGTCGGCATTTTGAGTCTAACACAGAAATACAGATAGCTGTGGAAGACTTCTTCAATCAGCAGCCACAAGAATTCTATGAGCAGGGTATACATCGGTTAGGGATAGGTGCCTTAACTGTGATAGTAATTATTTGTAATTAAATTGTTGAATAATTTTTTTATAAAACAAAGATGGGTTTCAATTGAACACAACTCGTAATTTAAAAATAAAGTGCTTATATCTTTTTCAATTTTCAATTTTGCGAAATCTATTTTATTTAGTGTAAACATTACGCGCGTATTCCATATTATTACTCTATTGATTTCAAAATAAACTGCACTGTTTAGTATCTTTGTTTAAGATGTTCGTGTGAAAAGAAATACAGGAGTCGCGATTTAGTATTTAATGTTGTAGTATTTATTTTCTCACAACAAACAAAAGGCGGCAAATAAATGATATGTAATTATATTTGTAACTTATGATCTCCTGTGATTTTTAAACTAGCTTCAGCTTAAACTTAATTTCAAAACACTACTGCAATTTGTTGCATATTTTTAGCTATTATCAAATGAATTTAATTGTTCGAATTGAACTGTACAAATTGAATTGAATTGTTTTCGATAGAAATGTTTGAATTGAAAGGTTCGAATTGAATTGTTTGAGTTTAATTGAATTTAAATTGAACTGTATACTTCTGCTGTAAGTTTCCGTTCTCTCAGTCACAACCATTTTGATACTACCAAACAAATTTACTACAAAGCAAAGAACAGCTTTAAGATTTTATTCTTTAATAGTTCAAAAAATATGAAAACTCTCGATTTTTTCTCTGATTTCATAATAAATCCCATTTTTAAATTTCAGCGGAAATATCTGTTTTGGTACTACCATGGAAATGCGTCTACGGATGCCAGTATATCCGAAACGGTAGGAAGGATATTATAGAAACTTAAAATCCAGACACTTCTTAAAGATTAATTTGTAAACCACAATTTTGAAAATAATGCAAAACCGAAAACGAAAGTTAGATATGTTTTATATTAGAAACAGTCCTGATACAGGGCCATTATCTACCTTCAGAATTATTACTGCTAGACTACCTGAAAACATAGACCGCCCTATATGCAAAAACGAATACTTATATGCCATAACTTTCAAGTTATTTAATAATATATAAATAGTGCTGACGAGGGTCCCGTCACTTCTCGTCTCGTCTCGAAATTGACGAGATATAAAATTAGTCTCATCTCGTATGGTTAATTTCTCGCTTGGTCTCGACTTTCGTGCGAGAGTTTCGAATTTCTCGCCGCGAAATTCGCATCAACATTATGTATTTTACTAAAATGTACAGCTGAATTCAGAGTGAACTATACATTCAGCACTACTGGAAGATTTAACTTTAGTGATGGGTGTGTAGCATTTTTAGTGTTCCATCTTATCGACCGCGTATAATGGTAATTAGAAACAAAAAACATTTTTGTATAGAGGAGTTTACATGAAAAGTTGGTGTTATCGGCCGTTTCTACTTCTGTATTATTTGATTCATTAGTCTCTAATAATATAGGCCCCACCACTAAGAACTGAAAACGGTTGGGCAAGAGATGACAAGCAGAAGACAGATGCCTCCGCAAACCACTTCGAAAAGATATTTAAACCGAATGAACAACAAGTACATAATCAAGCACTGGATGCGGAAAATTGGAAAGAGGTGGAAGAAATAAAATTGGTTACTCCACCAGAAGTGGCAAAAAAAATTAAGGGAAACATAAACCCGAAAAAGCTCCTTGATTTGATTTAATACCAGGGAAAGTATCCAAACATCTACCTAGAAAATAATAATAATAAATGCAGTATTTCGACTGAAATATGTACTGAAGGTATTGAAAGTAACCGAAGTAATAATGATGATTTACCGATAATTTCAAAGCTATTTGAAAAACTATTACTCAAAAAGCTCAATAGAACTGATAGCAACACACCAGTTTGCATTCCGAAATCAACATTCAACTGCACAGCAAGTAGCAAGTTCGCAGGATAACAAACACCATAGACAAAAGTCTTGACGAGAAGAAATCTGCTCAACAATCTTCTTAAACCTAGCCCAGGCGTCGATAAAGTATGACATCAAGAACTAAATCATAATATAGAAAAAAGAACTACATAAATAATTTGATGAATTTCTGACGTCTTATATTGCAAACAGGCTATTCCGGATCAAGCAAGAAGAGGAATATTACGACTTATATGAAATTAAGGCAGGGATACCACAGGACAGTGTACTGGGGCCAATACTATACCTACTATACACCAACAACATCCCGTCAATCAATGAGATAACAATAGTTACGTTCGCAGACGACATTGCAAGCGAAGGAACTAAAGAAACGGCAGAAACACTAGTCCCAAACGAGGTGGACAGATAGACAAAACGATGGAGAATAAAACTAAATGAAAGCAAGTCAGTGTATATTACCTTCATGAACAAGAAGGATGATTACGTGCCAGTGACACTCAGCAATAGCATCATACCGCATGCTAATACAGTTATATATCTTGGAATGAACTTGGTTGCCAAACTACGCTGGAAAGAGCATATAAAGAAGAAAACAGAAATACTAAATATAAAATATAGGAAAATGTATTGGCTGCTGCGAAGAAACTCACAACGTTCAGTACATAACAAGTTACTTCTATATAATCAAGTTTTAAAACTTTAGGACCGCGCCAGTAAAACTAACATCAATCAAATTCAATATTTCCAGCACAAAGTGCTGAGGCATATCGTAGATACACCCTGGAACGCTAAAAAGAGTGATATCCACAGGGACCTAGGGATAAAAACCGTCACAAAAGAAATAAAGAAATAACAAACCTTGCCCAGAAGCATGAGACCAGGCTTCATCATCATGTGAACGTCTAAGTAATCCAACTCCTCGATAATACAGATGTAGTGAGAAGGTTCGAAAGGACCAAACCGTTTGAGCTATTTTAAAGAAACGTGAAAGTGTGAGTGCAAAAAGCAAAGCAGAAGTTACGTGGTAACACAAAAAATTTGTTACAAGATAGAACTGAGAGGACACTAGAATGTGAATTCTTAGCATAACCATTTTGTGAAATTAATTTAGATAAAACTGATGGTTAGTCTCTAAGGCTAGTTGCGATCATAATATAACAAAATATTAGGTTCTAATGTAATATCTGTATTGCTGCGGTGAGGTATCCCAAGAAATGTTTAACAACCCCATAACAATAATTTTTGTTGTAGTAAAAATGGCATGTTCTAAAAGTTATAGATGAATAGCTATGCAGGGAATATGAGAATAGACGTTATAGCGTTGTCCTTTTCATAAAATACGTAGTAAAAGTACTTACGATTAGTAGAGATAGGTAATTTAATTACGCAGTGCGTGTAGTGCGTGATGTTCTATTACATCAACAAATTTCTTTTAGAAACACTGCTGATGCTTGTGATATTTTAACATGTATGTACAGGAAACATGCCCAGAATTGAAGTCTAAACGGTAGCGGGCCCTACCGGTCCTTTCCTCTTTGCCTTACATATAAATCTTTTAAACGGTAAGAGGATAACACATTTCAAGGTACGACAGCGTGCATACAATAAGTACTATATCCCTTAGATGATACTCTTTAAATAGCCAGTCCTACTTACATTCTCTAAATTATATATGTAAAAGTTCATAAAATGCTTACTGAGAGTTACAGCAAGTCCATTTCAAAGGGTTGGAGGTCTTTGAACTTTGATAGTAATTGCTAAGTAGCTATTAAAAAGAAACGTTGCTAAAATAAAATCACTACACGACATTACAATCTTCTTTTGTTGTGAAATGTTATTTTAACGTATGATTTTAACATCTATTAAGCACTGCCTTAAACAGTGCCGTAATAGCGAAATCTCCCCGAGAAATTCACGTCTCATCTTGTTTCTCATCTAGAAAGTACGAATCGAGAAAAAAAGTGAGTCTCGTCTCGATTCTCCGAAGCGAGGCCAGACGAGACGAGAAATTTCTGGTTCTGAACGGCAGTACTACACATACGCGTTATATTTATAGTATATACCTACCAACAATGGTTAAAATAACGCTACTGTTAAAAAAGAGCGTTTCAAAAAAATTTTAACATACATATATGTGTTTCAGGGATGTTTGTTAAAAAGTCCACTAACGTTGGAGGAGGGAAGGGTATTTTTATTCATTCACGACCTCAGAGGTCTTTTACAAAGGTAGTTGAGTTAGGAATAGCGCACTAGAAACCTTCGATCGATACTGGACCTAATTATAATGAAACAACAAAGATCATATATAGTGAAAGATGTGAGAGCATACCGCGGCCCAGAATATTTTATAGACCATAAAATGGTCAAAGCGAAAATTATATGACTCAAGAAGAAAAAAGCGTATCAAGTGAAAGCAGAAAAGGAAGAACAGAAAATTGAATTTGAATTTAAAATACATCTGTTGCAAGAAAAAAGTATACAAACATTATACAAAAAACGAATAAATAAATACAGAAGAATCTATGAAGACAGCACTGTCGAGGACAAGTATAAACACCTAAAGGAACTTATAATAAAAGGAGCAAGTGAGGCCCTTGGGACAGAAAAGCCAAATAAACGCAACTCCACTAATATATTAAGATTAGAAGAAGACCTTGAAAACTTGATAGAAGAAACAGCCACACCAAAACTACTACTACTGCTACTAACCAACAGGAGGACAGAGGAACTTATAATACATTAAAAAGGGAAGTTAAAAACAAATAAAGAAAGAAAAAAATAGACAATGGGATCAAAAATGTATTGAGATAGAAAATACGATAGAAGCATGGAAATTTATAAGAAGGATGTGACAGAACGAAACACCAAGTCATTAACAAAATTTGTCACGACGGCCATTTGGAAGAAATATTATGAAAAGCTACTACAAGAAGATAGACAAGAATATCAGAATCTAGAAGAAGAGAAGATAGACAACGAAGAAGAGCCGCAGAAAATCTAAGAACAGAAAAGCTCCTGGTCCGGGTTTGATAACAATTGAACTTATTAATTATAGAGCAAGAATGTAATAACATTATTAATGGATATGTTTAATCAAATACTAGAAAGAGAGCAGCCCCCACAAGAATGGAGGTCAGCGTATTTATGCTAGATATATAAAAAGGTATCTTAATTCCAAAAGATAAATTGGGAAATTTCTAACTACAGCTCCTCTTATTATTTTGTCGCACAACACGCTCCCGCTTCCATTTTAATTGTATGCATTTATTAGATTGGCTCGCCTCTACATATTTGTCGAACATGTAAGACACCACTTAACAAATTATTCAAAGTAGATGTTTTTTTTTCAAACTGAATATAGAAATTAAGAATATTTTGAATGTTCGGTCCTGAAAAAAATGTTATAATGTAAGTGATCTTTTTGTAACGTGTAAATATTGTGATATGATGGGGTTTTAAAATGTAGATATATATATAGTACCAATAATAATAATGGTCTTTACTTTCTTGGAAGATACAAAAATACGAATTTAAATGTAATCTGGGCGAAGTGGTCGTTTTTTTGTTGTTGTCCCAGTGTTATATTGACGCTGGGAATACGTTAGAATTTGGCTGCTAAAATAGGTAATAAGAGACTAGCAACGTCTGTTTAGGATATGCTATTTTCTATCGATTTGACATCTTTCGCGCTATCAATTAAACGAGAAATTACTTCAGCGCCAAGTCGTTTCGGCGTAACGTGCATCAAATTGTGCCATCGCCGAAACGCCCTAGTGCCGGAAGATCCTATTCATTCCTATTTATTTGAGCCGCCCCTTCGAAGCTGTTCCGGATGTTATGACATGTTACCAGGAGTCAATCAAGTTTAGGATTTATCAATATCAAAGGGCATTAATGTTGAAGCGGTTAGCAGCATACAAAACGTATCAGCAGCAGATACGTCTTTGCAACTCGGGATTTGATGGCAGCTTTTGAAGCTAAAATTGTGTTGAAGTTCCACTTACTTGAGGTGTCCTGTTTGGGCTGGGGCTGCGGCTGAACAACCTGAACGGGGGTGCTGGCCTGCGTTAGCAGCGGTTGCACTGCGAGCAGAGTTGGCGGATTCGCGGGTGCTGTGCTCCCAGGCGAGGCTGCCCACCCACCTTTCATGTCCTGAAAACAAGCGCCGCACATTAATCAACTGCACTTCACAGGCGACTCGCCACAAAAGCACGCCAGGGAGAAACACTAAACAAACGGCCGTTTCCTCGTTCTTCTTGGACCATCATATGTTCCGCATCAATTGCATAAATAAATCATATATCAAATACGGGGAGCGGTTAAATGGACCCCACGCGTCATGAAAAACGGGTGCTCTAGGTTTTTACCGGACGCGCCTTGTGTTTCTTTTACTTTGAAGGGTTCCACACAGTCCGGATAAAATCACGAACCGATTAAGAAATATTTCAGATTTCAACAATATTTTGTATAACAAGATATAAAATGAAACTCTGTTTTCGACGCTAAAAATTACCTCTGCATATTTACGAAAGTATACAGTGTGTAGCAAATTCACAGTTCATCGTTGAGATTTTGGAAATGATAAGACGTACAACCTCGATTAAATAAGACTAATTTGTTGATGCTCTTATTTTTTTATAATCAATAATATTCCGATCAATTTTTATTTTGCTGTAGCTAACAACATACGGCTGTTGTCTACACACTGTACGACTACAAACAGTGCATTAAACACCAGAAATTGCTGATTTATTAGTATTTATTGTGTATCTCATCATAAATACTAACGCACCAAAGCGGATAAAATAATCAATTAAACTGAAAGTTTTAAAGTATTGGGCAACAAATACTTTTCTAATAAACATTTAAAAATTTATTTAGAGTAATCACCTTAGTAGATTCCCTGCTCACTATTCTGGTAAACTACTACCAATAAAGCTTGCATATAAATTATAAATTATATTATTTGAACACCTACGCCTACCTATATTTATCAAAATATCTAAGCGGGCCCTTGATATTTATATTTGCAACTTGAATGTATATTCTGGACAAATGATGCATGAATTGATAGTATATAAGGGACGCCCGCAGCCCCCTGAAGTAATGCGAAAGCCGTTCCGAGGGGGAACGGTAATGTGTGAAAGAAAAAAACAAGGTGCATGTTGCATGAATGGATAGTATATATGGTGTTAAAAAATAGTTTAAATAATTTACCCATTCATAGATCTCATCAATAGAAACAAAAAAGTCGTAATAAACAGGGTTCGAAAATCAACCGTTTTTAAGATAAAGCCAAATTATTTACGCAGAGTAGGAGTGCAGAATCGTATTTATTACGTCTGCTATGGAAGTGGATAAAGCAACATTTGTTTGAGTTGTTTTAAGTGTCAATATTGTTATTTTTGTTGCTGGAATATGTATACCAACGCGGAAATTGCAGATATCCATTTCATATATGGTAACTCCAATGGTAATTCTTATGAGGCACGTTGCTTGTATGCCGAAGCATTTCCGAACCGGGCACTTCCGTGAGACAAATTGTTTAAAAATTTGCATCAACGTTTATCCGAACTTGACGCATTTAAATCATGAATCGGTGGTGGTGATCGGCCTAGATCAGTTTCCTCCTGAAGCGGAACTTAACATTTTAAGAAGGATTCCAGAAAATCCAGGTACCCGTACTAGAAGACTTTCTGCCGAAACAAATATTAATGTTTCACAAATTTGGAGAATGTTATGTGAGGAGCAATTATACTCATACCATATTTAAAGGGTACATGCTTTTATTGTACCTGATTATGCTGCATGTCTGGTGATTTGCCGACGGGCACTGACAAGAGTTGCGGAAAACGCAACCTTTGTTAGTGAAGTCTTATTTACTGACGAAGCTAGTTTCTCAAGAAATGGCATTTTCAATTTCCACAACAGCCATATTTGGTGAGATGAAAACCCTCATGCTATTATTGAATCGAATCATCAACAACACTTCAATTAACGTTTGGCTTGGTGTTTTTGGAGACCATGTGATAGGACCTTTTTTTCTTCCGAACCGTTTGACTGGCCAATTGTATCCTGACTTTTTGCGTAATGCCTTGCCACTATTATTAGAAGATGTACACCTCATTCATAGAATGAATATGTGGTTGATGCACGATGGGGCTCCTGCAAAGTTTTCAATCGTGGTCAGAAATTTCCTAAACAAAAATTACAACGGCAGGTGGATAGGGCGAGAGGGTCCAGTTGTGTGGCCACCTAGATCTCCTGACCTCAATCCGCTCGACTTTTGTATTTGGAGGTATTTAAAGTAAATAATTTAAACGAAATGCGAGAACGAATAGAACATGCCTACCAGACTGTTCGTATGAATCCGGGAATCTTTGAAAGAATGCGGCGTGCATTTTTACGCAGATGCGAAGGATGTGTGGAAGTGGAAGGAGGACGTGTGGAACATCAACTTTGATTATTTGTTATTACAATGTTTTATTTACACGGCCATTTGTTTTAATGGTTGGGGAACTTATTGAAATATAAAGCAATATTTGTTTCCTTAAATAAACTTCATATCTCGAAAACGGTTGATTTTCGAACCTATGTTTATTACAACTTTTTTGTTTATATTAATGAGATCCATAAGTGGATAAAATATCCGAATATATTTTTTAACTCCCTGTATAAGAGACGCCCGCACCCCCCTGAAGTAATGCGAAAGCGGTTCGAGGGGGGGTGGTAGTGTGTGAATAGGAAAAAGAAAGAGAACCCTTTACGAACGAGTTGCGGCAATAAATAACAGAAGGTTTTGTGGGTACGCTTTGCAATTGCTTACCGTCAGCTAATTTGTATTTATTAACATTTATAATTTTACAGGAAATTTTAATAAATGTAAATCATATCCCAGATACCCATATATTTGGGTTTCCAGATTTTAAATAAACAAACATTACCAACAAAATTTTCAAAACAAGCGTAGGTTTTAACCTAGCGAGTTCGGAAAAAACATTTGATTTAAAGTCAGACACCTTACATAACACTTTCCTACCATTTTTGAAAATTCATTGTTCAGAACTCAGAACATCGTTAAAATGCTTTATTAAACCAGAAAAAGCATTTTAAGTTGTAAAAAATTTTATTAAACAGATATCCACTCAGACCACTTCCATAAACGAATATTTCCTTACAATATCAAAATCTATTTAAAAAATCTCTCTCTATACCTCCGGTATCTGAAGATAGAAGTAAAGGCTTTGGTTATGAAACAGAAGATGTGGTAAATTGTTTTACAGACGAAGGTGTCGAACAAAATATAAACTGTATACACTTAGTATAGGCGAGCAAGTTGGCTATCGAGCAAACCACTTGGCGAGCAACTTTCCCAGTGAAGAATCTGTGGCGGGCAAACGACGGCCAGCAAGTGGTGGAGAGCAAATTACTTAGAACTGCCAGATTGCAATTACATAAAAATCTTTCGCGTTCCGAAACGCGTTCTTCCGTCAAAATTTCATTATCGAAAATCGCGATGATAAAACAATAAAATAATACCCATAATGTTATTGGTACCAATGATACGATGCGATACTTTTTTTCTTGGATATAAATTTGGCTCAGTGTACTACATTCCACGTTGCAACTGTTAGGTAATAAATTTTATTTTGTAAACGTTTATCTGAATATTTTCGTCAGGTAATTACATATTGTTTGAGTGCTAATAACCTGCAGCAATTACATCCACTTGGCCTATACACTAACATATACTTGGCAATTTGGACCACATTTCAGTTTAATATCAGGTTAATTAATGCCATCTAATTAATTGAATATTGAATTCCATCCGTCTATGAAACAGTAGAGGTGGATGCTACAATACTATTATCCTTATAAATTTGTTGTTGTGAGATCCGTTTATTAAATTTCCTTATATTCAGTTTATGCCATATTAAACAACGCGGTTTATTGATTTCTACGTTCAAAATGTGTAAAGGATGTCGCATTTTTTTGTAGGAATGTTCCCGTTTTGCCAATGAATAAAAGTTTTAATTTTCTTAAACACGTAAAAACAATATCCAGGGATTTAAATTAGGCGAACTAAGGGAGTGGGGATTCCATGGCCCCTTCTCTCAAATCATTCGGAAAATATCTGTATTATGATTTCCATTAGATATTCCAGTGGCTAGAATAGACTTTTGCGTTATTTCAAACAAGTAGTTTTAATATCACCAATTCAAACCAATGATGGCTGATTGTTACAACTTTTTGGTTAGTTACGTACGTAACCGATTTCACATTAGGGAAAAAACTGGGAGATCCTAACATTTGTGCTAGAGCTAGTGGATTATTTTTTGCTTCCAACGCGTATATGAAAATGAATTCATGTAATTTCAAGGAGGCTGGGGTGAATTATCATTAATCATTTAGATTCGATAGATTTTGTAGAACGTATATGTTTCTAAAAGAATGTATTATATTGTATTTGAAACAGCGAGATTTAGGACGCGGTTTTCCAATCATCTCTAAGCACTGCAACCATCATTGGTTAATTGTACACCTTAACTATGAACTTTGCTTATCTGAGCTAGTTCCAAACCCAGTAGTGATTTTTAACGTGTCACACATCACAGTGGTACGAGACCTACAGCTTATCTGTTAGAAGGCGCACTTTCAGACTTTTCCCTGCTTGAATCTTACCGACCTCGACTGGATTCGATCCCGCGACCCCTTTTAAAGTAATTATTGGGGCACTTAAAATTATACAGGGTGATTACTTTATATAGTAATAGGTAGGTAGGCCACACACGTTACAGCTATTTGTATTCCGCATGTATTTCAGTAAACATTACATTGTTTAAATACATCAAAATCAAAATAGTTACGTTGGATGTACTAGAACACTACAATAAAATTATTTACTAATGAATAAGATGCAGGATTGCATTTAAGTGTAATTAGTATTCGTGTGGTAGCAGGTAATTATCGATGTTAGTATACCAAAAGAAACAAGTAACGAAATGTTGTTACGTGGAAGAATAAATGTTTGTTTGCCGATAGTGAATCTTATTAACAGTTTAAAAATCGAGCCAGTGTTATTGTTTGTTTTAAATATATGGAATTGTTAAATCTACGATGTGGGCTGTAAAAAATCATTAAAAAAAATTTTAAACGGTGCAATATAGTGACAAGCAAACAAAAACGGACAAAATGCTAATAAGAAAGAAAGAGTTATACGTATAATTTTGGAACGGCAAGGCAAATAATAAAACAATTATTATTAATTGTTAATGAAACAGTTTCAATATTCAGACTATTGCTAAGAAAATACATGGAAGACACATTAAGAGTAGCAACAAATTATTTCGTTATATTTTTTCAATTAATCATATACTTTATTTTGCGTAAATGTACATTTCTCACAGTCTATTACCTTTGTTAACGATGCTACAAGACAAAGCGTGGAGCGGATCCCACGGATTTAGCTAGTCGACTATTATTTCTGTGATAGTTAAAATGTTTCTTTTGCATCAACTGATGAAACGGGTACTGTAAAATTTCTATATATGGCATTGTAAGCCAATATTGCATAAAGTTAAAATTCGTGTCTTATACAGCATGATTACCTATCTTGTAACAGGTAGGTATAAAAATCAAAGTAGTTACGTTGGATGTACTAAGAAACTACAGTGAAACATTCACAATAATTATTTATTATAATTCAAACAAAACAAATAAAGAGAAAGCCAAGATAGCATAAAAATAAGTTGAGATAACAATAAAATCAAAAAGAAAAATAAATTAAATAAAAACAGAAAGGAAAACACTAATTAATGATGTAATAAATGTTCAAACTGCTATCCACTTTGCTGTTCAAATAAGTCAATCTGCCGCAGAACAAAATTTCTAACACGAGTTAGCATGTGTGAGGTGATTGACCTACACGAATCAATAATTCTTTCACATAAATCTTCCTGAGTTTCTACGGGACTTCGTAAACGTCGTTTTTTACTTTACCCCCCAAAAACAAATCTAAAGGAGTCAAGTCCGGATTACGTGGAGGCCAATGATGAATTGCACTTCTAGCAATTTATATGTTATGGAAAGTTTCATCTTGGTAGTTCCTTACACTTCTATGGAAGTGGGCAGGTGCTTTGTCATTTTGAAACCACATACGCTCTCTTACACAAAGAGAAATGTCTTCTAAAAGTTGGGTAAATTATTTTCTAAAAAATGTATATACATTTCCTCATTTAAACTGCTCTCAACGAAGTGGAGAGCAAGGATAAAGTTGTCAACGATATCACACCACACATTTACTGTAACAGTTGTTTGAAAGTGTGCTTGCCGAATCCAATGTGGGTTGCCTTCTGAATAAAAATGGCAATTGTATCTACTTCCTACTTCTACTTACTAAACGTTGCTTCGTCAGAAAATACAATATTTCTTAAAAGCAATGGATCTGCAGTAACTTCGTTCTTCAAAAATTGGCAGAAATTCACTCGACTGGGATAATCATATTCAGTAAGGTGTAGCACTAATGTGACGTGGTAAGGATGAAACCGGTTTGCTTTAAATATGTTAAATGCCGAACTTGGGCTAAAGCCTACAGTTCTTGGAACTGCTCGTTGGCTTATGTGGGGACTACCAGTTACTTGTTCGATGACTGTCGCTTTCGTTTCTACAGTTGTGACATGTTGTTGTCTCACCTTTCGCTTGCAAAGCTGTCGATATTGCCGAAAAATTTCTTTCCAAACGCCTACAGCATTATGTGATGGGGGAGGGCGGTCTATTGAGCTGTCTAAGTCGGTCGCTCCTCTGCATTTGCCCAAAATCAACATCATATCCGTTTTCTCGCAATTATTATTATTTATTTTATTTATATTATAATTATTATTATTATTATTATTATCATTATCACACTGGATTTATTCTCCAATTTAACTAATCTTTTAATTTTACATTCCATGAATGATACAACATACGTTTGAATGGGTTTCCTAATAGTTGAAGGTATAGGTAATTCGTCAATTAGATAAAACCCAAAACTTTGATATTGTAGATATTTTGGTCGTCCTGTGTACTAATAATTGAAGATTTACAAAGGCACAAAATGTATATTCTGACTTTGTAATAGCTACGATTAGTTTGTACAAACTATTCATTAAATAGAGCTGGCAACAGCTAAATATTCTGGTTTAAGCGTATGTGTGTGTGTGTGTTGTTTTATATACCTATCTTGCATCTTCACTGTTACTTCTGTCCAACTTTTACATTACATTACTTACTTTTACTGTAAATGATGTCTCATATTGAAGAAACCACCTATTGCAGTATTCGTTCCATCATTCTTTTTTCCAATAATTTTACGTTTATAGTTCTGGTACGTACACCATAATCACTTTTCATTTCATCCATTATATGCTTGAGAGAAACATCGACATCTTTCGAAACATAATGTAGCGTCCATTGCTTAAACAACATATACAGTAGATAAACGATTTTTTTTGATCAGTTGATAGTCGAGTTTATGCATGAAATGGGTAGTCTTTACTACAATCGCACGGGAAATACATTCAAGCTGCGCCATGATTTTCTGACTTCCGTCGCGGTTGGTGGTATTTGGTAGTTCCAAAGTGTATCTTCAATTGATATGATTATAATATTACATACTGCTAAAGAATCTTCTTGGAAAAAAAGAAACGCGTGGAAGATATTTTCATACGAGAAAATGATGTACAAAAAATGTACAATGTACAATATTGCTTGTACAATATATACTGTTTTAAAAACAAATACGTAGATAATAATATTTAAAACATGTATTCTTGTTTTTAGGTATATATAGAAGTATTTTGGTAAGTATGGGTTTAGCACTGTTGGCAAATGACTCGTTTTATGCGCAAATATCAACTATTCATTGCATTCTAGTCGTAAAAATCACCAAGGCAGACTATAAAAATCTGCAACCCACCATACAGAGTTTACAAACCAAGAAACATTCTCCAGTAGTTCCATGGTTCAGAAACTATGTTAAACTATAGGTTGACCCTACTTTTATCTTTCTGCGGAAGAAAAGCACGTTGCTGAGAAGAGTGCTGGCACCCAGCAGTGGAATGAGATATCTGTTATCGACGATTCTGATATAAGATGGTGCATCTTATACATGATGTTATGAGAAAATGGTGTTTTCACGCCATCTTGCCAATTTATGCGCTGGCAATGTTGCCTCGGTGTCAGCCAAAAATGTATAATTCCTACAGCGTATCCCAAGCAGATCTTAAAAAATATTATAACTAATTGGAACACAATAGACCATTCTGAACCTTTTATTTAAGTGAAATGTTTTTCTTATAGGAGGGTTTTAATTCAAATTTCCCAGTACCTTAAAACCTTTGAAATTTTTTTCAGAAGTTAGTTTTTATAATTTCCTTTATTTATATACCTAGTGCGGTTGAAATGTTACACAAATTAAGTTTCAAAGGCCATTATTCTTTTTGTTTGCAACGAAAATGGAAGTTGAATATAAGGAGCATCAAAAAACGCGTATAGAGCGAGCATAGGTAGACTACATCAGTGAAATTAAATTTAGAGGACGTCAAAAGTTTCGAGGTCTTTGTGATTTTTGTCTTCACTTTTCTGCTACAACCTTCGAGTATATAACTCAATAATTGCGAAACGGGAATGTAGATGTTTGTTTAGTAACCTTATGGCCTCGGTAGAAAAGAGAAGCGGATAAAGTGTTTGAAAACGGTGTCTACCTCCAGTGCTTAAGATTCTATGCATATAAAGTAAAACACGGAACACTCAAATTAATTATATATGTATACGCATACATACATATTTCATTTGTTTAATTAATGAAAATGAAAAAAACACAGGAGAGAAGTATAGGAGAAAAGAATAAAGGGTGTATGACTGTATTTTATGTTGTCATGGTACGTCACGCGAACTTGCCTGACAGACGGTTTATTACGGCAAGATAAGATCTGCAAGCGGTCAAACTCGATGGAGACGGTGACTACAGTCATAACTTAACTATTATACAAGTTGCACCCTATTTAAGTCTTTTAAGCTCCTCTCAACTACAAATAGTGCTAAGCTCGTAAATGCCCGAAGACTTGCCTAAGAACAATAGTCCGGAATTCCGAGACTTGACACATTCGTGCAGCATTTCGTTGCAGTGCCGTAAACTATCATTTTCGAACCGGCCCTTATGCAGATAAATATTTGAGATCTTCCCAAAATGTCGATAAATCAAATTTTCGAACATAATTGAAGGCATACAGCACTGTTCGGAATTATACTCCGCATTCTGAACTTATAATTGTTACAAATACGGTTCTACAGTCCTATTTTAACAGGTCACCGGGGAATCGAGTTGGCAAATACATACGGCTTATCGACATTCCCATCATCTCCGTATATATATTGCTCTTGTTGTGGACAATGCCAAAAACCGCTCTTGTGCCGTTATTATTTACTCCTGGAATGGCTCTGGAATCGATAATCACGCAATAGGTGCTAATAACAGATATCAGTTTCACGCGCGGACAAATCTATTACTGTGTAGATAAGAACAGGAAGCGGAAATTTGCGTATTACGGAGCCAATGGCGTGATGGCGAAGGGCTGCTAAGAATAATGATCAATTGCAGGTACATATATTGTTCCGCATGTTGCTCATTTCAGTAGCGCCCTATTTTCATATCGTCCGCCGTTTTTATCTGCCAGCACGCACGGCGACGATGACGCTACCGCCGCCGCCACCGCCGCCGACCCTTCCGTGATATACACGTCGATTCCGAATTAATTATTTAACTTTTAAACTTGTCACTATGCTTGTTTTCTACGATATACTGTTATATGGTGTGTTTTTTCGTTGCATTTTTAAAATCTGCCGCGGATTATTTACGAACTTGCGCTTGGGGATTGCTTGCTGCGTTGCTGCACGATTGTCCATTTCTTCATAATTCATGCGGTTTTTATTTTTAAGCGGCTCTATTAAACTTTCACAGTATCGCGTACCGACAATTTATCATCGCTAGATTATAACGACAGAATAAACGCATTTGCGCTTGATGTAATGCAATTACACAAAGGTAATGTAATTGACAACTTTTAGTGCCAGTGGGAGAATTTTGAGCCGAACACGACGGATAAATTTAAACTTTTATTAAGTTTGATAAACTGTTCACTCGCGCCTGCGTCCTTTAACAACTTCAAACCACGGTTCCAACATAATATCCAAGCTACGGTGGACAAAATCCTTGATAGGTTCATTAGCTGTTCTGAAACTGCATAATAGCGTGCATTTTGAAAGCGAGTTATACCCAAATGGATTTTATAATTAAATAGAATATTGAGCAGGAACAACGCAGGGTCGACATAGTTAAATTTTCTAAGAAATAAACATCGCTGGTGAATTAATATTAAATATATGAGGCTAATTTAGATATCATTAGAAATTTTGTTGATGCGTACTACATAGAACTAAATTATTTCTCTGTTAGTTGAAGTTGACTATCTTGTAACCTTTTATAATACGAGGGGAGTTTTTTATGTTATCTACCTAGCTATGGAAACAAAATGCTATCGTCATAATTTCATTATGTCAAGTCTCTGTGACATTTTAGAGTGTATCCTCAAAGTTTGATACAACTCGATTAAAATTTGTCATATCTGTACAGAGTTAGATGTGCAAAAATGAGTAATTTAAAACTTGAACACAGAAGCGTCATAAAATATCTATCAAAAGAAAGCAATAATCCAAAGAATATCCATGAGAGAATGGTGGCTGTGTATGGGGAAAATAGCCCGTCTTATTTTCAGGTTACATTTTGGTGTAAACAATTCAAATGGGGCAGGATGATCCAAAGTGCGGAAGACCTCTTGCAGCACGAACAAAGAAGACCGTAAACAAATTTGAAAATTTGGTGTTGACTGATCGCCGAGCGACAGTTTTAGTTATTGCAAGAGAAGCAGGCATATCAAAAATATCTGTTTTTAAAATCCTGTATGAAGATTTGGGAATGAGCAAGTTGTCCGCACGGTGGATTCCCATACTGCTCACTCCTGAAGAAAAATTGTGTAGGCGAAAAATTTGCGATGATAATTTGGCGGCCTTATACCAAGATGAGGACTTCTTTGAAATTGTAACTGGGGAAGAGACCTGGGTACACTACTGGGACCTACCGCCGAAACAAGAATTCATGCAATGGCTTCGTAAGGGTTCCCCATCACCCAAGAATTAGAAGACGCAATTCTCAGCGGGAAAAGTGATGGCCACAGTTTTCTGGGATGCTGAAGGGATTTTATGGGTTGAGTATATGCCAAAAGGGTCTACAATAACAGGCAATGTCTACAAAGAAACCATAATCAATTTGCAAGCAACTATACGTAAGAAAAGAACTAACAATTTTGCCCAGAAAACTGTGCTTTTGCACAACAACTGCAGGGTGCATAAAGCACGAATCGTTAAAGAAGCAATTGATGAATGCGGCTTTGAGGAATTACAACATCCAGCGTACAGTCCCGACCTCACCCCTGTGACAATTACCGCTTTACAAAACTCAAAAAACATTTGAGAGGGCGTCGCTTTTTGTCGAATGAGGACTTAAAAAATTCCGTGGAGTCGTATTTTGCAGAGTTATCACAAGAATTTTCTTTTTCACGAAGAGTATACGAACTGAGCGAAGAATCTGATCAAGAATCGACGGAAGACGAACTGGACAACGAAGAAGAAGAAGCAGTAAGGGGGTGAGGAAGGAGTCACCACCGGAGAAGGAACGAAACAAGCACCAGGGGAAGAGGAAACAATGGACCCCTAACCAACAGCAGCAGAGGGGAAGGGTGGACAAATTTAAGTGGGAAAAATAAAATTTGGGGTCAATAGTAAGTCGCTAGTTATCAGGAAACCAAGATAGGTGAACAAAGGAACAGACAGATAAGAGATACGAACACTGTGAAGGTAATGTTAAATGCAAATCGCATAACGGTCCCGGGTGCGTACTCAAAATCCTATTGATGCGTAGCTTACTAACTACCCGGTGTTGCAACAGCGGTGCCTTGCGGTATACATTGCAGGCATGTTAACGTTGTGCAATGCCCCACCCGATCCCACCCTATCCCGAAACTTCCTACCCACTACTGGCATGGGGTGGGCCTGGCGTGTCCAGGATCGACTCTCGAGTCAGCTCCATGTCAGATGATGATGATGATGATGATGAAAGCATAACGTTATTAGAAAAACGTTGGGATAAGTGTGTAAGCGTTAATGGATCTTATGTTAAAAAATAAAGTATTGTTTTTTCTTTAACTTATTTCCTTCATACTTAGATAGGTATCCGTTTATTGGGTTGTTCATTCCTCTATTCCGCAACTAATTATTATTAAACCCTTTAGTGATAAAACATAAAACCACTGGAAATTTACACTACAGTCCAACAATACTACATATTCAAATACCTATGTTTATGAATGCTGGAGGCATTCTTAAAAGTTGTGGAAAATCATCCCCATTACACACGCCTAAAAACGTTTGTGGTTCAAACACACGTGAAATAGGTCAGACAATCACTCAGGAACTATGATCGTATCTCTGTTTTTGAAACTTATGCAACTGTCGCAATAAGTGTGCGGTGTGTGATAAAATAATCCAACGAAGAAAGGACATTCACGATAATACGTTCGGTCATACAGCCATTTTAATCCAATAAACTCCGATCCAGTTAAACTGGGAAAGTAACGTACCTATCGCCTCACAACTCGGACTTATCCCGCGTAAATTATATTTTTAATCCATTGAAAGATCGAAGAATTAGCAGGACATTTTTAAAATAGTTTGCTTCTTACACAACCCGAAAGTTCTTTCAGCAGAGTATAATGACGAGTTATATCTGAAATGCTCCATGACTACTCTTGCTGTTCGTGTGTTGGAGATGGTAGCGGAATAATCAACCCAACTATTGACAGATTAGCACTTGTACTTCATCCCTACCACGCCTTGTATTGATCAGTACTCGCAACGATACTTTTCTCAAGTATCGCGATAACGATACCGATACTTTATCAAATAAATATCGCGATACCGAACTCGATACTTTTTTCAGAAAATATCGTGATACTAATAGTCAACACTTGAAAAAGTATCGCTATACCTTTAACGAACCTACAGCCTTAGGGTTTTACGTTTTACCCAGGATTTACATTTCTACCTAGGATCTAGAAGGGTTTACAGGTTTAGGAACTGGAATTCACTATTTAATTTGATTTTCTAGAGTGTTCTACCAAAATTGTATCGCAAATCCGCGATAATTAAAAAAAGTACCGCGATACCGATGCCCAATACTTTTTTTGAAATGTATCACGATGTAATAATCGATATTCAATAACTATCGCGATACTTCCGACCAGTGGTATTGATACGTAGAGCAATTCAGTTATTGCATTTATTTTATTGAATTGTGAACAGGAAACAGAATTATTATTAAGTTGTGTTCTAAGTTAGACACGGCTACCGTTGAAACCCATAAGACGTCGAAGAAAATCTGTGCAGAGTAGGTTTTATCTCCATCAAGAACGAGTGGTGTTCTAGATTTGCTAATGGTTAAAAGACTGCGATGGCGATGAAAGGAGTCTCACTCTCTCTCAGTGTCATCAATCATTAGATTGGTTTGTAGTAGAGTTCCATTTTTAGTGGCCCTGGTGGAGCAGTGCCAATGCGCGCTGCCACTCGAGGTCACAGTGAAATGTGAATCCAGGCTGAGGCGACCGCATTTCACTTAGTTAAGTTTAGGGTGCATGTTGCATGAATGGCTAATGAGTAAGGCACGCCCGCACCCCCTTACGTAATGCGAAAGCGGTTCCGGGAGGGGGAGGGGAGGGGATGGTAGTATGTATGAATGCAAAAAAAGACTTCTATTCTTGACGCTTTTCTGTTAGCCTGTTTAGTTCAGCATAGCTTTTACATCCGGCGTCCTTCATAATGTGTTCCATGTATTCCATTCATGGTCTTCCTCTAGCATTTTTTTCTGTCCACTCTTTCCTCAATTATGGTTTTTAAGAGTCCTTCATGGCGAATTATATGTCCTATTAATCTGTCTCTTCTTTTCCTTCTCTTCCTGTACTCTTATTAGTACTTCTTCGTTTGTTATTATATCCGTTCATTTTATTTTTATCATTCTTCTCTTACACCACATTTCAAAAGCTTCCAGTCTTTGTTTCCCAGGCTTTCATATTGTCCAACTTTCACATCCTTATAGTGCTGTGCTCCAAATGTATGTTTTCACTAGCTGTATCCTTCCTTTGAGTGTTATGTTATTTGATGTTATCAGGTGTTTAACCTTGTAATATGTCCGTTTTGGTTGTTGGATTCTGCTAATAACTTCTTGTTTGCATCTTCTATCGGACGATATGGTGCTACCCAGATAGCAGAACTCGTGTACTTCTTCTATTCTTTGATTTTCTATTTTTATTCTCGTATTTTCATGTCCACGCTTTCCGCAAACCAGTATTTTTGTCTTTGTCTTGTTGATTTTCATCTTGCAGTTTTGGTTAAGCATCCTTTGTAATTTATTTAAAACTTCTAGCTTTTCATCGCTGTCTGCTAATGAAGGGAGTGGCCGCGCGAAAACTGTTCAAAATGCCGATACAATTAAGAAAGTTCGTCAAACTGTCTTCAGAATGATGAAAGAAGAATCCTAAATTAAAAAATATGCTTTTCGACAGGTATTAAGAATAGATTTGGACAGAAAAAAGCCGTATGACAAATTTGTTATTTACTTGTTAGCGGGGGAACAAACAGAGAAAAGGTTGACACATCCAGAGATTTGACCGAAACTAAATCAGCTCTTATAGTCTCCTGACCTTGCTCCCCGTGAATCTCTTTTTTTGTTTTTTGGAGGAAATAAACAATAAAATATTTCTATAGTTATTGTGTTTTATTTTTCAGTTCAATCCAGGACCATTTCCAACAGATCTGTGTCAAAACCTGGATGTTGTTATGTTGATCTAGCACGTATCTTGACATATTACGACAAAATTTCGACGAATATTTAAACCGCTCTTGTATTTTTTCTGTTACAAATGCCAACCCATTGTTTCTTAAGACAACTCTTTTTTTTTTAATATTAAGCATTATGATAGCGTTAGCTGTTATTGTTTTCAATTCCAAGGTAACACTTTGATGAACGTGAACGCAAACATGCAATATATAACTACCTGACTTTCGTATTATGGGCCCAAAAAAAGGAAATTTACCTTTTAATTATGAACGTCTATGTGCTTAACAAAATGATTTCAATATGTGTCTAGCCTTGTATGTGTGTATACGGAATCGGAACGAATGGGCCACTTGCTTCCATATTCAAAATACGTTAGTCATTAGAAAAATTTTGACACTTTATTGTATGAATCAATCAAAACCTTTGTTATATTACAATATTTAATTTGGATATTTTATGGTAATAAATAGTAATTACTTTATTGGGTATTTTATCTCTTAACCTAATATTTAATATTTATAAAAATATACACTAAGAACATCAGAAGCTACTTCTGACAATTTGTAGTACCTTCATCGTTAGTATATCGTAGATACCTTTTTTATTTATTGCTATAAGAAATGGAACTTTAGGTCGTTGTTATACACATAGAAGCATATCTTTAATTACTATACAACAATCACCCAATATCACCGGAAATATATTTTGGAAATTTTGCTTTAAAGCTGCAATTTAAGTGTTTTTTGTTTTGATATCTTACGAATAATAGTAGAATTTACAGATAGGCTGCGTAGTGAATCTAAATTTTCTTTATCCTATATATCCTTCTACTTTCTCATCAAATTTTAAAAATCGGAATTAAGTTTTTGAGATATATTTGTTTCATATTGGTAAATTCTCTAGAGGGATTTTTAAACTCAATACTCTTGTGCTTTTATAATATCGGGGTTCTAAATGACTTAAAATTTATTACCATTGTATAAGCGATTTTTGAATATACGAGCATTACATTCAAAAAGTTTAAGAAACCTTATTTATAAAGCCAGATAGTTTTTTCTTTTTTTCTAAAAAATGATTTCTCAAAAACGTACCTAATTTCATAGTTCAGGTTACACATACGCATTTAGCGTTTGTTGCGCTAAATAAATAAGCACCATACGTGTAATAATAGCTGATTCCATAGTTCGTACCGCTAGGAAAATCTGGTTGCTATAGTAACGCATTCTGTAGATCCGAGGAATTTACAGACACGGTGAAATTCTTGAAACCTACCGGTACATCACCCCCTTGCCATTGATCATTTCGGGGTCACCACTTTAGCGTCTGTTGGGCTAAGTAAATATACACCGTGCGTGTAATAAATGATTTAATGATAAACAAATACAACAACGGCAATACAAAATAGTAATAAGGAAAGATGCACAACTTGAATTGGAACTAGAATACCATCGACCTCTCTGTAGTAGTTTTTTTTTAATTTATCGACATGTCTCTATTTACAATCTGCTGAAACAATAATAAATAAATTTGTAAGGTTAGTGACAAGAGTAGCAGCCGCGCATTGATGTCTCTTCAGCATTAACTAGTTACAATTGTTTTAGATACATCTTAGTCAAGGTATTATATCATATATACTAAAATATATATGGTATATAGACACACTTACAGTACTATATCATATATACTAAAATATATGTATGGTATATAGACGCACCTACAGTATTATATCACGTATACTAAAAATACATATGCTATATAGACACACCTACATGGATGTACTCACATTCCCCGTATGTATGTATATACGTGAACGTTCATACATACGGTGAGATTGGGATTGAAATTAATTGATTAATTACTAGGTAAAAGGTAGATCTAATGTGTGTTGTCTTTTAAGTCTACGGTTCTGGTTACTATTGTCCAATAGATTGAGTGCTAGCACATTTGGGCGGTGTTGCAATTTATCAATATACTTTTCACTAGTTTTCCCTATTACATCTTTCACTGAACTTATGTTGAGGTCACTTTGAATGTCCACGTTAGTGATGGTATGGAGCATCTTAGCTTGGAATCTTTCGAGGATGGCTATGTTTGAGGCAGATACAGTTCCCCATAACTGGATACATACATTCACACGCGTTTAAGTATTACTTTATAAAGGAACAGTTTGTTGTCGAGTGAAAGAGAATAGTTTCTTCTTAGCAGCCAGTAGTGTTTACTAAATTTTAGGTTTTAACTCTTTTTGTCTTTTTCATGTGTGGGTTCTCCACGTTAAGCCCTTGTCTGGGTGCATACCTAGGTGCCTAACACTATCAGTTTGTTGTATTAGAACTCCATTTAGTGTGGTCGTTGGGTAAATCCCTTTACATTTGGTAGAAGTAACTTGTAACAACCGAAATGGCAACACTTAGAGCAATCACCGGTAATACACTGTGAGATCGAAGGCGCAATGAAGACATACGACCAAAATGCAAACTACAAGATATCGTAAAATTCACAAAACAATGTCGAAAAGAATGGAATGCACATGTGGAGCGAATGACAGAAGACCGTTTACCAAAAATTCTTAAAACGCGAATTTCGATAGGGAAACGCCAACCGGGCAGCCACCTAGCGTTGGATTGAAAGCTGGGTCTCATCTTCAGTCGGAACGCCCCCTCAAAAGAGTTATATGTCAATGGAACAAACAGGCAAAGCCTACTTACAGTGGAAGTCGAAGAAGAAGAACGTGCACAATCTTATTCTTGTTTAATTTTATGCGCCGTCTTTTGCACCAGTTATAAATAGAGTCAATACTTTTTTGAAGTTTCCGCGACGCTACCACTGGTTCTTTATCTGTAGCCAGGATAACGGTATCATCTGCAAATGTGGCTGTTGTGACTTCCTTGTTAGTAGGCAAATCTGCAGTATATAGGAGATAAAGTATTGGCCCAAGGACGCTCTCTTGGGGTACCGCAGATTCAATTGGATATAGGTTAGTGAGTTCTTTTTCGTGCTTAACTAAGAAGTACCTTTCATGAAGATAGAATTTTAGTATCAAATAGTAATGATCAGGGCGACACTGTTTTAGCTTGTATAACAGCCCTTTTTGCCAAACTTTATCAAATGCTATAGTAGTGCCGGTAGAAGAGTGATGGTCTTGGTATTGTTAGGATGCGCTTCTAAACCCTTCTTGCATTCCCAGCGGATGTGACTTGGAGAAAGCTGATTGCATTGTTCGTACCGCTGGGAAAATCTGGTTGCTATAGTAACACATTCCGTAGGTCCGTGGAATTTACGGACACGGTGACATTCTAGGAATCCGCAGCTACACACATACATACCATAATATTTAATTTTTAAAGCATTTATGTTTGTTTCGTCATTATTCTTATGATTTTATGCAATTCCCATTCCTGAAGGTGTGTGAAACACAAAAAAAGCATGCTTTAATGTATCCGCCAATATCTAGCTATATCGATAATGTGTTGAGGGATGGATTTTTTTTTATTCAATTTAATATGTAACGTGGTATTTAATATGTAGAATTTTTTGTAAGTCTAAAAGTCAAATCAAATTAGAAACTGCTGCGAATTAAATATGATAATCAGGAGAGGGGTGCAACAATAGCTAGAAAATATTAATTCCCGAAGCAATGGGGCTTATTTTCTAGTAGTAAGGAATTGGAAAATAAAATTTTACGCCCCGGGGGTAAATTAATAGGGAATTAATAAAAATGCCATTAATACGCAATACGAACGCGGGTTCGAAGATGCCATAAACAATGATGATGATAAATAACAGCCTCTTTCGGAGAAAAAATATCGGAGTTTTATTTGCACATGTGCCTCAAACACGCTTGGAATAATAAGTATAAAAGCGATGTAATAAGCGAGCGAGCACCGTTTATTTATTAAACAAGGTTTTCAGGGATATGTATATTTGGTGTATCTGTATGTGTGTGTGTGTGTGTTTCATTAACAAGTTCTCACACGTTGTATATTTAATGGAAGTCCATAAAAGACAAAAACTCTAATAAAAGCCGTGCAACTTCGGCGATTTAAAACAGAAATTAATTCGAGTAAAATATTCACGACCAGGTACCGACATGGAGAGGGCCACCTGTAACGGGCGTTCCTAAATTACTTTAACGGGAAAACTAGACAAGGTGCAGCACCGCAGGGCGTCGCAACGCGCCGCGCCGCACCGCAGCGTGCATTAAATAAACACTGCGCCGCCCGAATATTCGGTTGACGCGTTGGCCGCATTCGAGGCGTCCGTTAATGAATGACTCCCTAATGCTACTGTTATCGCATTGCCAAGGGAGTCGTTTGCAGAATTCGCTCACTTCTCATAATGAATTGAATAATATTTACATTAAGAATTCAAAAATAATACGTTGCCGTACATTGCCAAATTCAGACTGCAGAGGTATAAATTTTAATTGCCGAAGTTATGAAGCCCCTTGTATACATGTAAATGTTAAAATACTCATTTCCAGTGTGTAACCTACCTATTACTCTCTAACAACTGCATTTAACTTTTCGTTAACTTAGAACCCTCCTTTATTTCCGGAATAAGCAAATTAGTATCTCCCCTTGTTAATGACGGGCGCACAAATGAACGTAAGATGACAAAGCTTAAACATCACGTATAACGAATTAAAATAAAATATCATTTTTATAATGAGCTTGTAACTTTCGTTTCTTAATGTTACGGCTACCATTCGGTTTTTCTCCAAGCCCGCTTTCTTTCTTCGGGGGAAGAGATCGAGTCCACGCTTAAGAAGAAAACAGAGCGACGCGTAATCAAAAAAATTAAATTCCTTTTGTCTTAATGCTACAATTACATTTTGGTTAGTTCAAAGCTTTTATTCGTTTCCCGAATAAGCATCTTTATGAACGGACTAAAAGCATTACGTAAACCATTCGAATAACAAAAAAAGTCAACCCTTATTTTTCTTTATGCCGGACTCGTGTTTGCCCTCGCCGTTTCTTTGCCCCAAAATTGAGTTGCTGAAATAACAAATTCGTCTACAAATGTACTGAAACAGCCTGTAATTTTGTATTTCACTTACAAATTTTAAACCTGACAGAAACAACAACTCAAGTTGACACTTAAACAATTAAAACGGCCAACACATTTTGGGCTTTACGTAAATAACAATTTCTAATACACTTCTCTCACACTTTAACATTTACGGCAATCTAGGTTTAAATGTTTTATTTATTTATGCTGTTACTATAAGAAAGTAATTATTGCATGGGAACGAGCCGGACTTATACGACTACATGGAGAAAACATCGGTTACAGTAACCACGATTGTTTTTGTCTACAAGTAATAACCTTCTATACGTTTTTTTGTATTATCAGGCTTATGCGATACTGAACCTGTCTCTCTTGTAAGTTAACAGCCTGCAGGATGGTTGGCAGCAGCTAACTCAGTTTTATTCTAACCCTTTGCAATAAGCCAGCGGAATGCAGTAACAGCATTAAATATTTCCCAACTAGTTTTGGGTAAAATTTAATAAAAAATGTTGTAATAGGAAAACGCTGCAAAGAGAAATGGCAGTTTAATCACTAAATGAAATCGCACTAGGAAATACAATCAAGTGAATCTGCATTAAAACTCTGTTGCTCTAATATCCGTGTACATGATGATGCACTTGTAGTATTGTTTCAGCGTTTATTACTATAAATCGGTTATTGTTATCAAAAACCCTGAGTCCCGACGTGATCGCATTAAGCGGCGTGCACTGTATTAGAATACTTGCTATTAAATAATATTTGAATGAACACAATTTGTACATCATAGAAATTTGAATATTATCATCTTAACGTCGGTCGATACCAACATGAGTGGTGAACTATTTGAGCACTGCATATATTGCACGGTCTAGGACAAAGGAATATAATCATCTGAGCGTGGATAACTATGATCCATAAAAATAAGCGCTAAGGAAGCTGATCTTAAGTACAATTAAGCCCTAGAAAAATATTAGATCGTTTATTATATTTCTATCGTTAGATCTTCTACTGGTTTTTAAAGCGAATGGTTACTGAGTGCTGTCATTTGAACGCTTTCAGCTCAATACCATAGAACTGGCTATCTAGTAATTTAAGAAATACAGACAAATAGGCGTCTAAATGAATAATTATAACATTTATGGTTAAGTAATATTTAAATATCACTTAGGGAAATTTGACAAACTCCAATGTTAGTAGCTCAATTGGTAGAGCCTCGCTTTCTGAGTAAAACGTCGATTCTGGCTTGGGTTCGAAACCTAAGCATTACTATGCAGATTTATAAAAATCTTTTCTGCAACCCACTATACACAATTTCCCAATCCGACTTGCAACCGTGGGATCTTAATGCTAAAAACCTTCTCTGCAATATCTGTCGTTCGGGTTCGACGTTAAACTGTAAGCCCCATGTGTTTCTGCCTTAGCGCTGGGGAGAAACGCGTGTCAGAGAAGACGCCGATACGCAGCAGTGGGACAAAGAGGCTGTCAATGATGATGATCATCTGAGCGCCGTAAAAATAAGCGCCGTCATATCTGATAACTAAAACACGTATTTATTATTACTGCCTTCTTCTTCTTTGTGTGCCTTATCCGCTCAGGGGACGTTGGCCATCATCATAGCGATCGAGACTTTGTTCGCAGCCGCTTAGAAGAGTTCATTGGACGTTTTGCCATACCACTGACGTAGGTTTTTCGGCCAGGATATTCTTCGTCTACCCTGTCCTCTTTTACTGTTTATTTTCCCTTGAATGATTAGTTGGAATATGGCACATTTTTCATTACGCATGATATGCCCTAGATATGTGTGTTTCCTTATTTTAATGGTCTTCATCAGTTCTCGGTCCACCCCCATTCTTTCTAAGACTTCGTTGCTAGTCACATGATCTACCCAGCTGATTTTCGGGATTCGTCGGAACACCCACATTTCAAAAGCTTCAATTCTCTTAGTGGTAGCTTCCGTGAGTGTCCAGGCCTCCACACCATACAGCAAAACTGAGTAGACGCAGTACCTAACCATTCTCATACGTAGTGGCAGACTTAGAGTATTACTAGAAAACACATCGTACATCGTGTGTTTTTAAGAATATTGTTCTTGCTTTTTCTAATCTTCGCTTTATCTCCCTGCTATGGTCCCATTGATCATTTACTAAGCATCCCAGGTAGGTAAGGCTTTCCACTCTTTCCAATGCAACATTGTTCGAATAAAGTCTTGTAGCCACGTGAGCGTCGTTTTTCTTAGAAATTACTGTTTTTGGTTTATTCGTGTTCAGGGTTATACCGTATTCATCTCGCGCTGCTATGGCTCGATCCAGAATTTGTTGTAAGTCCTGCAGGGAATCGGCTAGAAGAACGATATCATCGGCATACCTCAAAGTTTCAATCAAGACTCCGTTCATATTTATTCGATTTGGAATATCGTCCAACTACTACTACTACTACTATCAGTGAATCATAATTTTTAATATTTGAGAGCGGCGTACTGAGATGAATAAAAGTATACGCCAATAAAACTAGCCGCAAAGATAACTAAGTGCTAAGAGAAAATAAGATAATTTAATGAAATAATGTCTTAACTTCGACAGAGAAAGTTGCACAAATTTTACGATAGAGAATAATTTAATACTGCCAGTGATTTCTGAATATAAAAACAGAAATTAGATCTTCTATTATTCACTAATCGGCGAACATCCATTAATAAATTCTATATATAGGTATTTGCCAGACTAGAAAAATGCCTATTCGAGTAGGATAAGTTACAAGCCCTTAAATTGAGCAATAGGAAAGCTAGGGGTTAACTTATGTGGTATGACAAAATAATGAAAGGTTTTATCATTAGTCAATTTTAATATCTATTAATAACTTTATCAGTGCTATTAACTGAACATATACACAAGTGTCGACTAAGCAATCTGAAGGACTAGAATAAATAATCGTATGGAGAAAGTATTAGCACGTTTGTTGATAAATTATATTTGACAATTTGTTGAATGAATTTACTCACAGCTTGTAGTGTAACTAGTACAACTGACTACTGTCATCTGGCCACAATCTGGGCGTCATGGTAAAAAAGCATCAGAGCACTATCAACTACATGCAGCAAAATTGGTTTATAAATCTGTAGATAAAGGTAATTAAACGCGGAGACCAAATATAACAAAATCTATTATAACTAATTGTGAACAGATTTTCCAATTTAGGTCAACTTAATCTGGAGACGTTTTGTACGATCTAAGGTACCATTGCTTTTCACTCTGCTCTGTTTTGTTTCTGTCAAAATGCTGCAATCAAATAAACATCATACATGTTTGTACTACAATCTGTGTAACTTTGAACGTGTTTGATTAATAAATAGCTGAGAAATGAGTGTACATATGGTATCACCTTTTATTAATGCGTGCCTATTCGAAATTCGCAGCGTAATTCGGTTTCTTCATGCAAAAAGAATCCCGGTGTGTAGAATTCACAGCGAATTGGTATCTGCGTATGGTACTGTAATATCCCGTAAGCAGATTTCAGTATGGTGTAAAAATTTTGATGAAGGAAGGGTCGATTTGCGCGATGAAAAAAGATCTGGAACACCACGAATTTCGGTTACAGCTGAAAACATTAATCGGGTAAATGAACTGCTACAGACAGATCGCAGACTTAAAGAGAGAGAGAGAGAGAGAGAGAGAGAGATATGGCAGTAACACTAGGAATACTGAAAACAAAGGATTGGATTGCTTGGGTGATGCCCAAATTGGGGAGCTGCTAGGGAGGCAGCACAATGGGCCCACGTATGTAGCTTAAGTGTACGTGAGGAAACTCACCCTCTCAAAAATCGACAATGAATGAATGAATATGTGTTACATTATTACTTTTTACGATAATTGACTAATTAACTTAAAAAACATTACAGAAAGCAGTATTTTAAAGTGACTTTTTGAAAATGAGTAAGTCGATGTTTATGCTGTATATAAACAAATAAGACCGGCGGCGGCCAAACGCTAGCAAGACCTAACCAAACGTCTCTTTACGACTTCCATTGTTACTGTTACGTTAATACATTTACTATTATACAGCCTCTTGAGTTTTTTGAATTGTTAAACTAACTTTGCGGTGATTGATTCCTAGCTGAGTACTGACAATTTCTATCCGTGTGGCACAGAAAATAAATTCTCAAACGACATTTTGTAAATCTTCTTCTTTTTCTGCTGATTATAGGCCAATGACCTGTTAATTACCTACAATGGAGGGGGTTCTATGAGCCCTCTTTGCACGTATGCCGGGCAGGAGGATATCCTAACCCGTCGAGCAGAGAAGAGAAGTTCCACTATATGGTTTACGATTGTCAAAGATGTTCGTGTGATAACCGGGGCCGACGGATTTACGAACCCTCCGAAGCACGACCGGTTGCATATGCCACTCTATTGGTCCACCCATCAGAGTACCTACCAGCGCGGATTTTGCTGGACTACGAATACAGTATGACCGGCGTCCGCAGTGCTCCGCTATGCAACCGATTTTTTAATTAAAATTATAATTTTCCAGAAAAAAAAGGAAAATGCTTTAATTTTAATTTTTCAGAGAGAAAGTTACCTGTTCTTATTTTTCGGGTTAGATGTGATAAAATTTAAAAAAGTTGAGCTCGCATTTTCATTTTATAGGCTGTCAATAAATGTGAAAACCTGAAACTTTTAACGAGCATGTAATTGTATTGTGAGGGAATACGAATGGAGTAAGATTCATTGTGAAAAAGGTAAACGTATATTAAAACAAAGGTAAACGGATTAATGAGCAGCGGAGCGGATGGTTTTGAGCTTGAAAGGATGAAAGAGATACTGTTCTTTTAAAAAATTGTATGAAGTTTTCACAAACAAATATCAAAGAGGTTTCATTAACATAAATCAACAGATAAGAATAAAACTAATGCCTGTCAGTAGACATAAAGTTTTTGCTTTGCTCGGAGTTGCACTTGAAATGTGTATGATAATGTGAGCTTTCTGCATTACAGAAGGTTTTGATCAACATTATCTGTTGACACGAAACGCTACGCAAAATGCGAATACATGAACATCGTAAATTGGCGCCTAATAAAGCGTTAACCGGCATTAAATATAAATCAGAAAATCGTTTGCATTCTAATCGGATCGTATCGTATTGCGAATTTATTTCGAACGAAAGTTTAAAGCAACTAATAGTGGTATTAAACTAGAATTCAGGCTGAAACCTATCTTGTGACATTTAATTTTACTGGCGTACTAGTGTTGCAGTTTAATATAAAACTTTAAACTGACTAAATTTGTTATCTGCAATGCGATACGTCCTATTTAACGATTCAGCGTTGGTATAACCGGTATCTATTAAAGCGGGCATTGGAAAGTTCCTCCGCAAAAATTCGTACTAATTAGAAATTCGCCGCGGTGTCGCAGAAATTCCCGAGAAAAGAGAAAATTATTGCGACAAATCTCTTTAATTTTTTGTAGCACTACAGTTTGAGGAAGAGATTGTAAAAATCGTAGCAGACGCGGACCGGGAGGGAGAAGTTATCGTTATTTTGTAGAGACGATCTAAGCAAATCGAGCATGGAGCCGAACCAAGATATTGGGGAAGCATCCCCGATGTAAAAAAGAACTAATTTCCGTTTGGGCCGGGGGTTAAGACTAAAATTGGTAGGAAAAGTATGGGGAGAACGATCCTCGATCCCGGCAAACTGCGGTCACTGGAGATCTTGAGTAAGATTAAAAGGCTGCGTCGCAATTTTCGTTAACATTAAAGTAATGGATTAACCGATATACAGCTAATAAGATATTTAGTGTTTACTAACGCAGTTTAGTCGGTATTAGCGGCATTTCCAGCTCCATCTACCCTCTCTTTTTGTTTGTCGTTTTTCCGCGTTTATCTTATTAAGTTTTTGTGCAGCACGTCCAAGGATGTGCCAAATTAGATGGCTTCTACACTAAGTTCTCTGTTATTTGTTTTACGAGTGCACCCTTATCAGGCTCAGCTCTTTTTCCTGCTTATACGAATTTAATATTAATTAGATGTCGAAACACGAAACGTTCTATTTCAACCAAACTCATTATAATGTAATATCACTAAGGAAAAAATTCCGCGACGTCCGGATTAAAAGAGACCTTTCGCGTACTAAACCAAAACAAGCCAGTCCCATTTGTTCGCAAATTCAAACTGCAAGCCACGTGCGCGTTTCAAAATAAAGTTTGCCAAACTTGGACAACGTTTAAGAGATAATACAGAAAATTAGTATACCGGAAAAATATGGTTTTTATTTGCTCTTCTCTAATTTGATTAAGTAATCTTGTTTAATATAACGTACTTTTAACGGAAGTCTACGTTTAAATCGCTATTAATACAAGTAATTATTGAGTACTTATTATTTCCATATTATGTTTCAAATATCCATTTACGATAATTAAGAAGAAAATATATTAATTCGTTGATGAAAAGTAAATATTATTTTATACTCTCACTACAGGAATGTATAGTCCGCTTACGGACACTTGAGGAGGCAAAAGAGTCTTGTAGACAGAGCCCTCTGTAAAAGTTGTCGTATAAATTATCACAATGTTCGTGTAATTTTATTTTAATAATAATAGCAAATGTTTCCAATTATATATATATATATATATATATATATATGTATATATATATATGCTGTGATTGGCTTCCAGGAATTCTTCCGCGTTGTAATTTTTTGGTCCTGG
This sequence comes from Limonius californicus, assembly GCA_014611495.1. Lineage (NCBI taxonomy): Eukaryota > Metazoa > Arthropoda > Insecta > Coleoptera > Elateridae > Limonius > Limonius californicus. The sequence continues at coordinate 40,850 of JABXWE010005497.1, forward strand.
GACGGACCGGGGTGGTTGTCTTGACGACGTTTCGACAAAGTCACATTTGCCATGCTGGTACTTCTTGTAATACGACTGTTCATATTAGAATAGAACACTGGTGTTCACCTGTGTTCTATTTACTCTGAAGGTGCAAGCTACAATGTCTTGCGAAACGTTAGTTTGTATGGGTTCACAAACAGCTAACAGGCATAAGCCGATTAAGTATTATTGTCCTGGCAAACAAAATACATCAAGATCAAATCCTTGTCCGCCCAAGGTTTGAATAATATAAGCACACGGCCCTGTTTAGGCAGGCAGGGCCTACGAACAAATATTGCTCAAACTTCTAAAGCAAGTGCTTGTAGAGGCAGACAAGCTACAGGTCGGACCTTACCTGATAATGCTGGGTGTAGTTCTCAAATGACGACGTGGTCTAAGCCGTAAGTAAATTGTAACATTAACGTATGTTATTATAATTTTTGTTCTTGAATAGTCATTACATCTATATGGAAGAAGCTACTATGCTTATGGGTAATCTAGTTTTAATCTCCTGCGCTTCTTCTGTAATCTTGAAAATTTTTAATATTAACTTTTTACTGTCTTTGGACCTCCAGACACTCAAAATAAGGATTTTTAAAAATATTATTCTATACTAGGGTGGCCAAATCGGCTCAACTAAAAATCGGGACATGCCGATTAAAAAAACAAATTATTTCGGCTACGTTTATCTTCCAAGATTTGCACAATACATCACAAGAAATGTATCTTATTAATAGTTTATTAAATATATTTAATTACAAATTTTTTGTATGGTTACCATCGTCTCATCTACATCTTATCCAGGGGTGAAATGAGAAAAAATGTCTTGCCGGTATGCAACTCCTTGAGCGCTTATAAACTCGAAACACACTAAGCTTGTGACATACACGGTGATGTCGTCTACAACGGACGATTGTGGACCGCGCTTCTACCTCCCGCCGCCCGCTATCCCTCTTCGCACGGGTATATAAGGAGCACAAATTTCAGTGAGAAATCATTTCGTATTCATTTTGGCTTTGTATAGATTGTTTCCGAAAAAAAAAACTATTATTTTAGTCTGTTGCCTGGTGATTTTAAACCGGAACTAAGTTTTATTTCCAAATATTTTATCGGAACGGTGTTTCGGCATACTTTCACCCCTGATTTTAACTGATAATATGCAGAGTGGATCGATAATCGCTAACGTACAGTACACACTGCAGTCTACACAATATACTTGATACTGATACTCACATTTGACACTACGCGCACTCGTGAGTAGTAGCGATCGAACATAATCGGATCTCATCTCTGATTTTTATGTCCGGATTCCCCACAAATTGTTGACATATCATGTGGAGCCCAGTAAAGTTTTCAAGCGTCTTTGAAAAGTATCAACATTATATTGTGAATTACCTATAGGTATACCATAGCTAAAAATTATCTACATAAAGTACATCTTGGGGACTTCGGGACATATAACCAAAATCAGGGACAAATCCCGAAAAATCGGGAAAGTCCTTTTTTCCGGAACTCTGTAGCTTCAAAACAGAGTTCTTAGGATTACACTTCAACGCCTTCTTAATTGTAAATTGGGGGGACCGCGGTAGCGTAATGGCCGCAGCGCTTGGCTTGGAGTTATTCTACCAAAGTCGCTCAGGTTCGAATCCTGAGCACTGCACTTTCCCAGGGTGTTTGTGGTGTCTGGGGCATGGGGTTTTTCAAGGATGGGGCATGTTAGACCTGTGAATAGCACGAAATGTGCTGAGCCGGGGTAAGCTGGGTGGGATGGGAATCATGGAGTCGCCTTTGGCACTTCCACGATTTAAAAAAAAAAATTGTTAATTTGTTGTACAAATTTGGGTCAAAGTGAAGCCTTTATACAGTAAAATTGTAGTAAGTAAAAAATTTTGAACGTTAAAAAACCCTAAAAACAGTTCATATACAAATTGTTACAATGCGTTTCCATTTTTTTTTTAAGTTTGTGTGATGACAAAAGGTAGGTAAAAATTTTTTAAAAACGTTATGAAGGTATATTATGCGTATCGCAATCCTTTAACTTAACCCCTTAACTAAAGACTAAAATAAATTTAAATTAAGAAATATTTGGTGAAAACTGACTTCGCTAATATGTTTTTTTTTAGTTCAGATCAGCAATTTATTTTGCTGTACATGGTAGTGTATTTTATAAAATTTGTCTTTAATGTCTTTAATGAGGTCTTCCTATAAAATCCTTTTTAGTTCTTGCGATAGTTGAAGAGATATTTAGGTAGGTATTGGTTGCCTATCACTATTTAATTTACTTCACTATCGTTGGTGTTGGAGTCTGACGTTAGTACTATATTTTGTGTTAGCTTTCTTTTGAGACGTGAGTGAGTGTTTTTGTATCTTAGATTATAATAAGTCGCACTGCTGCACTGATTTATATTTTAAAAAATTTTTTTTATTGGTGTTATGAATTGTTCAACTGTTGGAATACTTAATTCTTCGTGGAGCTGTTTCTTCCTTACAAATCAAGGTGCTCTAGTAGCTATCCTGGGGGCTTTATTCTGTTGAGTATGCAATTTATTGATACTTTTTGAAGTGTTGTCACATATTTGGCATGGTTATGTCAGTATTGGCTGAAGTATTGTAAAGTACGTAGTTTAGGTACATTCTCTTTGTAATGATTTTTTATTAATTAGTGTGTGAAATAGTGCAAGTTTCGTATGAAATTGTGTAATGAAATACCGTGTACGTATGTATTGAATAGTAAAGGGCCCAAAATGCTGCCTTGTGGGACTCCAACGTTTATGTCTTTGGTTGTTCCTAGCGTTTAGTTTTTCATTACTGCGAATGGTCTTCCCTGCAAGTAGGGTGATAACTGATAAGCTTTTTGTTACATAGTTGGGTGTTTTAAGCCTGATTAGTTTATATAGTAGTCCTTCTGTCCACACTTGGTCAAATGCTCGTGCTAGCTCTACAGAAGCTATTGTTGCTATTGGTTATCCTTCGTAGTTGGTGAATGGTAGAGTGTTTAGTTCCGAGCCCGAACTGCGCGCTTGGTATACATTTTGGCTAGTTATAAAGTTATTTTGTGTCTGTAAATGATTTTTTCGAGTACCTTAGACAGAGTAGATAATAGACTTATAGGCCTGTAATTCTGTGCATTAGTTTTGTCCTTTCCTGGTTTGCTGAATAGTAATATATGTGAGAATTCCCAATCGTTCAGAAAATATCCTAGTCTTAAGCAAGTGTTGAAGATGGATGCAAGTTACGCCAGTGCTTTTCTTGTCAGGTTTCTGAGTACTACATTTGGGATTTCGTCTGAACCTGGTGATTTTCTTAGTGCTACTTGTCTATTAAGGTTTTATTTTCACTAGGCGAAGTAAGCTGTATTGAACATGTTTCTTTAGGTACTTGGTTGGTTACATGTGTACAAACTTCTTTAATAAAGTCTTGTTGAATGTTTTCAGGAGATGGTTTAAAGGTCATTTCTAGAGTATTGGCTAATATGTTACTCTTTTCCTTTTCACTTTCATATATACTATCTGAGTGGGGGTATTATTGGTCGTTGTCTCAGTATTCTGTTTGTTGCTTGCCACATGGATGATATCTCGGCTGTAATTCTTTAATGTATGCTAATATGTACTTATTCTTATTGTATCTAGTTCTTTTATGGTGCGATGCGTTATGCTGTTGAGTTGCGCTCTCAGTTGTGGTGATCTAAGTCTTTACCACAGTCGTCTTGTTCAATTTTTCTCTTTCATTAAATTTATGAACTCCGCAGGTGGTGGGTTATAATACTACGACTTTGTTGTCTTGCGTATTGTTGTTGTTTAAAAAACGTGGAATGCTTCAAGATTTTGCGTGTCATCCTTGCACAGGGGCCATACTAATTTTTTCTGTATCGTTACAATCCGAAGCGAATACTAATATGGTTTTACGGTTGTGGTATTCCAAAATTCATTAAAGAGCAATTAAGTTTTCCAGGTGTGAAACTGCACGTTAAGCCATATAAAAATATTTTTAAATAATCAAACTTTTGAGTGATGAAACTAAAGTCATTTCAAAGTCAAATTAAGGTATTCTAGAAACAATCATTGTTATTATGTATATTTGGGAAACAAGATGTCCTTAACCTGTAATAATATCTAACATCAGCATGCTTCCACAGGTGGTCTCATTAATATTTAATTTCATTCATTTCATTTTGTTATAAAGCAGATTACAGCGGCTTTCTAGCCATAAAAAATGCGTTGTACTAATAAAATGGGAAAATATGCAAACATCATTATAATAAAAACATTTTGACAAATTTCCCAAAGCCGAGATAGGCTTGGAAAACAATACCAATTGTAATTTCGTAGTCGGTTTCGTGACTTCGCATGTGAACTCATACGGCCCTAAATTATAAGTACATGCATTATTAAAATCATATTTTGTATACCAAGGCCTTCTGCATTAACATTTCTAAATGTGAAGCTTTCCAACTTGCTGTAACGTGTGCAAAGGTGTGAAATATGTAATAAACATGTCATTATTTTTTACCTCCAACATAATGAAACTGTACTATTTAATCAACTGTATGTATGTATGTGTGATTATTATAGTTTACACAAATACTTTCTTTGTGCATGTAAACATGCTAAATATACAAATGCGGTTCGTAACGTGTAAACCAATTCCGTGCGTTTTTGTTTCTCAATTTAAAAATACCTGCACCTATTATTAATTTTACATTAATCAGGATTTAAAAGCTGCAATAGACTTCACAAGCGTGACATATTTAAAGTAAGTATTTTTATTGCCCGTTCTCATGCAGATGATTATAAAAGTTTATAAATATTCCTGATAGCTGCTCTATTTCTGATCCATGCGGAATTTATATTGTACCTCCATATTAATTTTTGCAATAAAACTACAACCTAAATTTGCAATTGATATTAGGTGTCGTCATATATGGACTTTATTTCTGAAGTGCGCTAAATCATGCAATATGTGTCTATGCTATCGTTACATATACAGAATATGCTATTTTATGTAGAGAATACTTACATGGTAAATTCAATTTTTTTTATTTCCTTAAATCTCAGGAAAGGCTCTACTTTAATAAAATTATTTATAATAATATATATTATACGAAGTGTGATCAAAAAATACGGTGAATGAATTTTATTACGAACGAAATAATAAGGTTACATCAAATTTAAATTAATCTCCTTCAAAGTACTCTCCTTGGCTATCGATGCACTTATCCCAACGGTGATTCCATTTTTGGAAGCATTTCTGGAAGGCTTCTTTCGGAACGGCCTTCAGCTGCTCCGTCGTTGCCCTCTCAATGTCGAGAATGGTGTCAAAACGTTTTCCTTTTAGCACGGTTTTTATTTTTGGGAAGAGCCAGAAGTCGCATGGTGCTAAATCAGGAGAATAAGGCGGATGTGGACAGACAGGAACCAAATACTCGCGGATCAGAAGCGAGGTGTGGAACAAATTTTGCACTCACTCGTCTCATTTGCAAATCATCGGTTAAAATGCTTTGCACGGATCCGTATGAGATGTTCAATTCTTTGGTAAACTCTCGAATAGTCAATCGCCTGTCTGAACGAACCATTTTTGCCACTTTTTGCACGTTTTCGTCTGTTTTTGAGGTCGAAGGACGTCCTGACCGTTTCTCGTCTTCAACCGACTCATTTGCGCTTTTAAATCGCTCATACAACTTGTTAACAGTCTTCAGAGTCACCACATTATCACCATACACTGATTTTAACATTTCATGAGCTTATTTGGCACTTTTTTGCAACTTAAAACAAAACTTAATGTTCACGCGTTGTTCAAAATCCATGATGCGCGACAGACATGGTAAACACGACCTCACTCTTTCGGCTCTGGAAGCCGCTTGACAAGTCACAACTTGTTCAAACTTGACACTGACTATCTCAAAGGATCAGGCTATCGGACTTATTGCTTCAAATGGATGTAGCGTCAGCAGATGGTGCCATAAAAATTCATTCACCGTATTTTTTGATCATACCTCGTATAATATATATATATATATATATACAGGGTGTCCCTAAATTGCCTTAAAAGCTTCAGGTAAACTTTTTCATTTAAGAATTCTTAAGACAAAACTGCAAGAAAAAATTTGCTCCGCAGCTTAGTTTTCTTGTACGATGGTGTTAAAGTTTATACATTTAGTGCAGAATTTTAGCCAAATGGATATAAGAAATTAAATAAAACATGTATTCGCTTAATGAGGAAACTTAAATTAATTCAAAACCGCTAATTAACATTGAATTAGCAATTTAATTCTTCGTTTGGAAGTACTGTTAAAAATCATACTTTTGGTAAAAGTACAATTTGAGAATAATGCAGGTGCATGGGTACTATGATAAAAATTTCGAAGATCTGTTGTGCGTTTTGACACGTGTGTCAAGTAAATCAATTTTAAATTGACATTACGAATTTTGCATTAAATTCGCCTTTAATTCGCGTTATTGAGTTCACTTGTGTCTTGACCATCATTATGGCGTATGATATAAACGAGTAGGTGGATATGATTTGGATTCTTACGGAATGTGAGGGAAACTGTAATGAGGCTGCTAGGGTTTACGGTCAGCGTTCTCGTAATAGAAGATATCCAAGCCACGTTGTAATTCGAGCTGCAAATCACATATTTCGAGAAACTGGAAATATTCTTCCTGTTCGAAATTGGTATAGAAGTCGACCAAGAGCTGTTAGAGACAATAACTTAGAAGAGGAGGTTCTTGATCTGGTAACTGAAGAGCCAAGTATTAGTGTGCGTGCTGTTTCTAGAGTTGTTGGTGCATCAAAAACCACTGTTCACAAGATCATAAAGGATGATGGCCTTTATCCCTACCATAAAGTCAGGGTGCGACATTTATTAGAGGAAGATTATGAAAAACGCATTACCTTCTGCAACAGGTTGTTACAACAACATAGAAGAAACCCAAGATTTATAAATAATATTACTGGTGATATAAGAACTACGTCAACGGCTGCACTAGATGTATTTCTGAAACTCCCTCATCAACATATCTTAGTAGTGGCGGAAACAGGGACAGCTGCCCACAGGGTATGGCTACCGGCAACTGGGGATCCGGGACAGCTATGGCCAGAGAACGGTGCTCACTTCTCTAAAGCAAACCATACGCTCCTCAACAATGTAACCAGACCACATGGGCCAAAGGTATACGTTAACGTGAAGATTCTCTGTCCTATACTACTCTAGAGAGGACTGGGAACAGAACAAAATGAGTTTAAACTCATTCAATGGACCCACGTGGTACAGAGATGACTCCTGGAAGGGTGTGTGGGTGGGGGCTGGTTTCTACTGACATAGATCTAGAACCCAGTTAACTCATTCCTTAGAAACAACTCCTAAGGTCTTTCAGGCAGAACTCCATGCACTTCAACCCCTGCCGATGAAAACTTAGGCCACTCATATGTAAATAAAAGCATCCACACTTACACGAAGGGCCTTGGAGAACTCCGAGAAAGCTTCAAGGCTGGTACATGAGTGTTGGTCGTCTCCACAGACCCTGGCGACCAAAAACATTGCAACGCTACGCTGGGTACCAGGACATACCGGTATAGCCGGGAATAAAGAGGCAGACACTCTGGCAAGAAGGGGGTCCGAAAGACCCGTCATCGGACCAGAACCTGCACTCGAAGTTAATGCCAACACCATAAGACATGAGATTCAACAGGATGTGATCAGGACACACTCCCGTTATGGGGAAAGCGCGGCAACTATTAGGAGCCTTCCCCCAAAACAGCAAAAGTTTTGCTAAATCTGAGCAGACACCCTGAACAAACATCGAACCACTATCGGCGTTGGAAACAACGCCATCTGTCGTAGATGCACAGAGAAGGGAGAAACGTCTTATCACGTGCTGTGTGAATGCCCAGCCTGCGGGACTCAGATATACTATCTGGGGCTCGGATTCCCGAACCCTAGTGCCATACACGAGTTGCCTATAAGCAGTATCCTGGGTTTCTGCAAAACAACCCGGCTGTTTGACCGATGCAATCAAAACGGAAAGCTACAATTAGCCCCTGCGACCACCGTGAATTAACAACTACCACAACCTTGACATATGTTAGTTATTGATCAAGAATGCGGAATATACTGTTCACACTTGGAAAAAGACATTTAAATTTACTAGTATATTTGAACCGAAAATAGCAAATAGAAATTATTTTTAGATGGTACATGAAGAATTATGCAGGAGTTTTCTGAGAACTTGAACTATATGCGAAATGCTTGTAAAATATCATTTTTCTAGATTTTATGTTGCTAGCATATTTGGGATAAAAATCTAAATTGTATTATAAGAATGTTTTCATCAAAAATAAATAATAGCTACATTCACAGTTAAGCAAAAATCTACAACAATAGTCATAAATACAAGATGTTATTTTAGTATTACTGGATAAAACAGTCTTGTAAGGATAACTTTGTGGATCCAATCAAAAAGGCATGACACCGAAGGAAATCTGTTAAGACATGCCATATACTTTCGATTAATGTACTCCTTCGTATAACACCAATAAAAGGAAGGGCCGTGAATTTAAATGTGGCACAGAGCCTTGCGAAGGTGGGTATACAAGTGATCTTCCGTAACAGCAGAAAATAGCAATCAAGGTCCTGATTTAGACTTAAAATTAATAATGAAGTTAATGCAAGGAATTAGTTTTTTTGTTCATGTCGTCTAAAACATTTTTATCAAAGTTGTCCTCAATAATGCTTCCCCGAATTCTTACTCATAAACACAGCAAACACGAGCTTATTGCACTATAGAGCGGATTCCCAAAAATTTTGAGTTTCCTTATTGACAGGAGTTCTAAATTCACCGTTATAATGTAGAACCAAAAAGTAATGCATGGTATGAAACTATTTATTTTCTGCTGGGAAGAACATGACTTCAATTTCCCGGGATGCAATGCGAATTTAGCTTGTAGATTATGTACAACGTGAAGCCACTGTTATAGGAGAGTATTACACAATTTAGTTGTTCCAATAGGACATTGTTACAATTTGTAAGTCTCTTCGAGGATTGACTGTTATGTATAATCCTAGACTTGACATTTTGGAACGTTTTCCTTATTCCTCCTAAGCTAGAAGGAGAACATAAAGATTCTACTATGTAATTTAACTGTATAGAGATCCATTTAACGCATATTACTTGAATGTATCAAACTGTACTTGTGTGTACGACCTATATGTAAGGAAACATCCCACACTTATAAAATTCTATGGAGGAATGTCATGATTACTATTCAAATCATATTCTCAATCCTACTAAGTTATTCGATATTTGATGTTGTTTTGAGGAAACAGCAGTGGATGTGTTGGAAGTCGATAGGAACGAGTCACTTCATTTCCCTCGAGAACACATATATTGCTCTTTTTATCGTCTGTATTTACATTTCTATTTTGTTTAATTGTAGTGCTGGATAGTAGTTTCGGGTCAGGCACCCAGACGTGGCCGCACGGTTAAAAGTTAAGAAAATAAACTTAAGTTGTCTTGCAGAGTCGTTACTGTGCAACCAGCTAGCAATTTGATTAGCCAAAGAGAACACAAGGGCTTCGCCTTGCTACTAAGTGGATTTGGACACAAGCGTTGCAAAAACTCGAGTGCAAAAACTGTTAGCGTTTATTTTAAACGACGTTAAGTCGTTTATAAAGTTTTATTCCCAGATGCATAATTAGTCAATAGGAATCAAGTTTTTGTGTTAACAAATTTCGGGACAACTCCGCCCTTCGGCAACTTAAGAGAGTTTACACTGCGGAAATGTTTTAAAGTATTCATTTATACCTCGATGGAGCGCAAAAACTTGCATTTATATTAAAAGCGGAAATGTTTCCATATTACAAAGGCTTTCAAATATATTATCAGCGACGCTTTTGTGAGCTACACAGTCATATACTAATGATAAACATGCACTAAAAATGGTACTAATTTGTATTAAACAGGAATTCGTTACTTAAACCGAAAATGGTGTGATGTGTCGAAATTAGAGCCATACGCGTAGATATTTTATATACATTAACTTTAATCACAGCAGCTTTTAGTTAAAATTAACCAACTTCAGTAATACTGTTAGTCAACAAATTCGGGATTATGGCGACATTTCGGTTGGCAAACATAATACTTCTTATATAAGTAAAAGTCCCTTAAATTAAATGAAATGCAAATATTAATGAACTGTAATAACAAAAAAAAAATGTGGGGATGCGAAATATAAAACGGGAATTCTCCATCTCAACCTTTGCTTCGCGTACATATTAATTAACAAATAAAAGTAAGGAAACCAATCCGCACATGCAGTATTTGACAGTATTTTAAAAACAATTCGGAAGAACTCCTGAACTTTGCATATGTTTGAATTGTTGAATATGGTTAATTGAAATTTAGATACCTCAGCGTAAGGTAACTTCCAATTAAATGAATCGATGGCCATAGCTATAATAATTATATCATAATTAATCTTCAACTTCACGGTAAATGTAGAGAACTGCACAAACTACTAACATACAAAAATGTATTTGGCATTAATACAAGGCCTAATGTTGGTTTTGCGATAAGGTAGTGATAAATAGGGAGGGGATTGCTATACATTTGCATTGTTTTTGGAGAAGAAGCTACCACTCATGGAATTAAATGTATACATACTTCTACAGTTCTTTCTTATAAATCCCGCCCTGAAAATATCTTCAACTCAAAACTCAAAAATACAAAAAATTTTGAAATTATAATTTCTTTTTTAGTTATTAGTTTCAATGCATATTTACAATCTACTCGTATGTTAACATAAATGAGTAATAAGCAAATCGTTTAACAAAGTTAGTGGTTTGAGGGAGATCCATCCATTGATGTTACTCCCAAATAAAAGGATTAGACCTGGTTGGGCTGAGGTATGAGATCGTGTGGCCACTGGCGCCTCAGTCTTCTTGGTATGACTGGTTCTTGGACTAGTTGATTCACAAGGTCGTTCTCATGTCCTACAAGGGAGTAGTGATAAGCAGTTGCTAATCTTCTGATTTCGCTGGATACATATGGAATCCCCAGGTCTTCATGGAGGGTCTGGTTATTGACGTACCAAGGAGCGTTTGCCATCATGCGTGTGTCTTGGACTGGAAACGCTGCAGTATTTTAGTGTTTGACGGTTTTGTGCATCCCCATAGTTAGATTCCGAACGTCCAAATTGGCTTCAGAGTGGCTTTGTACAGGAGAATTTTATTTTCTAAGGAAAGTTGGGATCGCCTTCCAATTAGCCAGCTCATTTCTCTAACTTTGAGGTCAAGATGTTTTCTTTTGGCTTTTATGTGTGACGTCCAGGTAAGTCTCTGATCGAGGTGCATCCCTAGGTATTTAACTTCTGATTTTACTGGTATGGATGTATTATTAATTGTGACCTGTGGACATATTCTTCCCTTGTTAGTAAAGGTGATTTGGGTGGATTTGTCGTTGTTGACAGTAATTCTCCATTTGTCGTACCAGTTCTGAAGGAGATCAAGGTGATTCTGAAGGTTTTCAGATGCCTCTAATGGGTCAACGCTGATAGATAGCACTGCTGTATCGTCAGCAAAAGTAGCCACCTCGGTGTTGGCTGTAGTTGGAACGTCTGAAGTGAATATTAAATACAATACAGGACCCAACACGCTTCCTTGCGGTACTCCAGCAGAAATGTGTTGGTAGTTCGAAAATGAATTGTTTATTCTGACTTGGAAATTTCTATCAGACAAGTAGGATGAAATTATAATTGAAATTATTTTACTTTTAATAACTTTCAAACACTTTACAGTTATGTGGATTTGTTAGGGGGTTTTTGAGAATCGCGCCATGAAATGTATATATCAAAAAGTCCTAGAAGGCAGTAAAATATCCCCAGACAACAAATATTAAGCTTTAGCCCTTGTATTACAATACTTGAAGAAAATCAATAAAATTCTAATTTCTCTGTTATAATAATTCTGGAAGCGTTTCCTGTCCATGCGTGTTTTATTTTTTATGATTTGTTTGTATTAAATTTTTTTTTGTATTAAAATTTTAACTCTTACAGGCTATTAAATACCTTAATATTAAGATTTAAACCTCAAATTAATGTTTTCTATAAAATATTTGTATCTGTAACTATAGGGAAATGTCAAAGATGTATATTTGCGTGGGTACATATAGGTTTAAGAAGTAGAGAATATAAATAACTAGTTATAACGCAATTATGTAAAAAGCAGTTCTATTTAGTTCACTACAAACACAAGAAAGAAGAAACGTCCATATAAACTCAGACACGCAATGTTTGATTAACCAATTGACTACCTGTTGTCCAAGTTGGAGTTATTAGAATTCTGTTATTGATGTGTATACCTTCAAATCTTTAATTATTTTCAGGCTTTCATATAGTCCTGCGGAAAATACATTCATTTCCTTTTGAATTGCCTCCGTAAAATGTTCTTCAAAAGAACTTCTTTCAATACATTTATTGGCCATGTAACGAAGATGTATTAGAAAATTAATTGCTATTCGGATTGCCACAGAAGAAGTAAACTAAATTATATCCAGTTTTCAAAATTTTCTTTTTTGTAACCGGTATTGACAGTTATTTAAGAAATGAGTCAGTTACAAGTTGGAGAAGCTGTTTTGAAAAATTCGTCTTTTTGCAAGGTCAAATTAGTTTTTGATTTTAGCATGGGTAATTTAATTACGACTCGCATTCGTCACGTTTTATTTACAAATTAATTTGATAATACAGAGCTAATTAAATTAAACTGTATGATATGAAAACCCATGTATATAAATATTAACAAATTACTCGTCTATGTTTTATGTTCGTTAAGTAAATATAAAGCTTTTAATTATTCAAAGAGAAATGTTCGAATGCATTAGGTTATTTATGTAAATATACATTACAAACAGAAAATGTAGGCGAAATAATCGTCTAACTTTCATGATGTTTCGTCTTTGGAATTTAGTGTTAATTAATATTTGATGTTTTGTGGTCCTCCCTAATATTATGTACTTCGCTCTTAGCTAGTCCCCGTATTAGTCCTGATTTAACTAGAATGCTAACCAAATAATCAAAGTAAAGCTTTGGTCAATCCGTGCTCCGGGGGAATTGAAACTATACGTGCACGGTTACTACATGAAACTATATGGCTGTCGTACTTCTCTGTAATTGTCTGTTGAGGCCATTCCACGTAGTATATTGCTCACTACGGCTCTAGTTACGAACTCTAGCAATTGGAAGTCATAACTAAGTGCTAGTTATATTGGATTGGTATTAATTGAGCAAAAAGCTGCAACCAGTTGCTCAGGAGGTAAAATAAAGTATCCTCCTTCCCTGTACTTTTTTATCATCATTAATTGGCAAAATTTATCACTATATAAAATATAAATAAGGTCAAATGATCAAAGACTGGGTAAAATCCCTAACGTTGATATTTGTAAGCAGAACTGATAAATGGCAGTGCACTTTAGTATTGTTCATTGTGTTGACACTGACCAACATTATCATAATTGTACCTTAAAATCAATTATTAATTGAGCTATTGGAAACTGTACAGGTAAAAATTATTATAGGGTATTAAGTATTTACATACCACTCTTCTGTAACTTGAAAATTGATGGTTTTCAGTGAGAATCTGCTAGATGATGCTTGTTCCTAGTAAAATGAGGTTTAAATTTATTTTTGGCTTAGGCATCTTATCCATACTGTTGGGGACAGATGCCAATTACCAGCTGAGGTGATATACCACATTTGAGGTGAGATGCACATGCGGCATATTTTTAATGTGCGTGAATGAAGAGATATGGTTACAATTCCACAACACCGCAGCCATAAGGCTTATTGTGTCTCCCATCATGTCGCCTATTCAGTGAAGAGTTTTGCCGTTTCTATCAGGTTTAGTAGTCTCTTCACTAGCTTTTCTCTTGTTAGAATTTCTCGATAGTTTGCTCCCCCAGGAGTGTATATCTTCATCTGGCAAGAGCTTCACAGCCTCATTACAACGTCTGCAAATAGGGTCTTGCCTATGGATGCCCATTGCATGCATGTGTTTTCGAAGGTGGAAGTGGTCGGTTATCAGCCCCGTCACTAGCCTGATTTGGAGTCTGCTTAATAACAGTATATCATCCGCCAGTTTTTTAAATGGTTGCTTTACTATGTCTCAATGCACTCAATTAATTGCATTTTATTACAAAATAACAATGTTATGATTATAAATAAGTAGGTGAGAAAAGTTACTTAAGATAATTTTAAGTTACTCTTTTACACAGTACATTTTTTTCGGCAGTGAATCATGCCTCAAGAGGGTGTCTGAGTGAACAGAAAATAATCCGAGGTCCGCTGCTGAAGCATTGAAAGATCAGACTCGAAGTACGTATTCAGTTTCTAAGGAATTTGGTATTCATCTAAGAACTCTTTTACGGCGGGTCAATTGAGGTAAATACACAAAGGGTGGTTAGGGGCCTGCTTCCTGGCGTTAGAAAGACAATGAAAAAAAGTTGGTACAATACATACTAACCTTAGAGAAGCTGGGCATGCTCCTACATCTAAGGATAATAGACATCTTGCCTACACTTTTGCAGAGAAGAACAAACTTCAACATAGATTTAATCAAGACAAACAAGAAGTGGGCTATGATTGGTTTATACTTTTTATGAAAAGGTATCAAACTTTAAGTATGCTGACCGCCCTAGATAGGTCAATTGCCAGATCCTTGGGTATGGAAGACAAAGAAATGGACTTCTATTTCAAACTTCTCTTAGAGACGCTAACGAACTTGTTGGCTGAACCCCGAAAAATCTTTAACGTGTATGAGTAGCTCAACAATAGATAGCACAGCAATCGCAACGAAATGTTCCAAGACGTTCAGACTCTAACTAGTAACACAAAAAGGGGAAACAATTAATCTGATTGCTTGCTCCAATGCGGATGGTAACTTTTTGCCCCCGTATAGGGAGAAAATCAAAAAAAGACTTCGAAGACAGTATACCACCAGGCGCAGTTGTATTTATGTCACCGGACTCGGCCTATGTGAAGACTTCTTTTTGACGTGAATTCAGAATCATTTTCTTTCAAGAAAAGAACCTGGACCTGTGTTACTAATCGTTGATGGTCAGGCTTCTCATTGCAGCGAAGTTCCTGCCTAGCCACACATTTACTAGCTACAGCCGTTAGATAGATCCTTCTTCAAGCCACTGAAATCTTATTGGAATACTGCATGTTCCAATTGGATTCGTACTCATCCAGGGTATAAGATTACAAGGTACCAGTTTGGCGAATTATTGACTCAAGCAGAGAGACAGGCTGCAACAAATAAGAATGGTGCCTCTAGCTTTGATGCATGTGGTGTATTTCCATATAAGTCTGAACGGATTCCAAATGATGCTTTTTCTGCATAGGAATTACAAATTACAGTTAACAATAGTGATGCAAAAGAATCTGCGGCTAAATATGTTATTGAAGAACCAGACCGTCAGTCGTTAGTTTCCTTCCACGAGCTGCCACCTATTCCTATTATACCGCGACCAAGTGGGGAGATCCCTAGAAAACAACATGCAGGTTGTATCATCACCTGAAGTTCGTAAGAAAAAACGCCTCAAGTTACAGGAAAAGTTTCAAAAACAGTAGAAGAAGTTCGAGAGAGAAAATGAAAAGCTCCAAAAGGGCAATAAGAAGAAGGCTACACCAAAAGTGACAGTGATGATTTTCGTAGTGCTTGCAATAAAAAGAAGAAGAATTATCAAGATAAAAAGGCCCAAAAGTTGACTGAATATGTAGTGTCGAATGTTGTAAATGGTTACATGAAACCTGCACGCCCTATTCATATTGGGGCGTGATGTCTAGAACACCTTAAGTAAATATCTACAATGTTTTAACTCTGTTGGCATCTTACGCCGGATAGGGCGTTCTTCTTCTTCATTTTACCCTATCCGGGCTAAGATGTCAATTGACAATTTGGAACAAAAACATTTTCATGCTTCAAGGTAATATATTCTTCACTTTGTTGCCAGTTTTCTTGTTTATTAACCATTGCAGTATGACTACCATTAGTTCATTTATCTGAGTGACCTGAATTTTCTAAAAAAACAGCAGATGTCGTTGATAATGCTACCTTACATAAAATTCGATTGTACTGTACAAAATCATTGCTGGAAGTTTAATAAGTAATTTGAATGACTATCGTATGAGAATACCCGATATTACTGTTCATGCATATACAGGCTGTCTCATTTCGGAGGGCCAAATTGAAATATCTCTCTTATTATAGAATATATCGGAAATTCGTTTTAATAAAAAATGTCACATTTTTCACGCACTACAATATGGTTAAAACAAAATTCCGAACCACAGCCTACTTTTCGAAATATTTTCGAAAAATATGAAATTGGGGAAAACTTCGAGGCTTTGTAACTTTTTTATTTTTAAAAATACAAAAAAACGTTTTGAACGAAAGTTGATGGCAAAACATTGCTCTTTCGAAATATCAAGGAAAAAGTGGTGTAAAGTTAACATTTTCAGCTGTACTCTCTTGAACCGCCCAAAAAATAGATAGAATCAAGTAGGCCATGCCACTCCTAAATAGCCCCTGAATTGCCTTTATAAAAAATACCATACACAATAAACATATTTTAGATAAGTCTGTAAATTTTTTGCAATTTTATAAAATAAGTATCAGAATATTTGTACTAGTAATCTAAAGAAATCAAGTAGCCATTGAAACAAATGTTTAGCAAAAAAATGTGTCCTTCTTGGCATAAAGAAACAGCTTTTCAGGAACGGTTTTCAGTAAAAGTTTGGTTGGGTGTATTGGGATCCAAACTAATTGGACCTTATTTTTATAATTATAAATTAACTGCAGCAAGATACCTTACCTTTCTACAGAATAACTTGTTTGAATATATCGAAGAATTGCCGTTAGAAGATAGGTTAAACTTTAAATATTTTCAACAAGATGGTGCTCCTGCCCATAATGCTTTAATTAGTAGAAATTACTTGAATGAAAACTATCCCCAAAAGTGGATAGGAACCCATGGACCAATCTTGTGGCCAGCTCGGTCTCCGGATTATTACCCCATTGGATTTTTTCATATGGGGTTACATTAAAGATAAAGTCTATTCAGATACTCCGCAAAATGTTGACGACCTCAAACAAAGAATCAGGGAAGCCTGTGAAGCAATTAGACCACAGATGATCGAAAATGCAAATAAAGGTGTTTACTCCAGAGCCCGACTGTGTATAAGGAACCACGGAGGACATTTTGAACATCTGTTATAATTATTTTTTTACCGAATTTTGATGTTTGTTACTAATTAAACTTCCGTTTTACCTTGCGAGTATTATTTATTTTCCACAGAATAAGAGAATTTTGTAAATAAAATAAAGAGTACAGAAGAATAGCTTGGCAAGTCACATTGTCACAATTTTTAAATAACTTTAAAGTGAACGAGTCCAGAGTATTCTTTGTCTGACACATTTTTTTGCTAAACATTTGTTTCAATGGCTACTTGATTTCTTTAGATTACTAGTACAAATATTCTGATACTTATTTTATAAAATTGCAAAAAATTTACAGACTTATCTAAAATATGTTTATTGTGTATGGTATTTTTTATAAAGGCAATTCAGGGGCTATTTAGGAGTGGCATGGCCTACTTGATTCTATCTATTTTTTTGGGCGGTTCAACAGAGTACAGCTGATAATGTTAACTTTACACCACTTTTTCCTTGATATTTCGAAAGAGCAATGTTTTGCCATCAACTTTCGTTCAAAACGTTTTTTTGTATTTTTAAAAATAAAAAAGTTACAAAGCCTCGAAGTTTTCCCCAATTTCATATTTTTCGTAAATATTTCGAAAAGTAGGCTGTGGTTCGGAATTTTGTTTTAACCATATTGTAGTGCGTGAAAAATGTGACATTTTTTATTAAAACGAATTTCCGATATATTCTATAATAAGAGAGATATTTCAATTTGGCCCTCCGAAATGAGACAGCCTGTATATATCAAATTAAGTATTAAATACAAAATTTTGATAAATAATTTATAACTTGTTGTTGTAATACCGGTTAAAGAAATGAATGTAGCGCGACAGTATGGCAATGGTTCTGAACCAACCGGGCTGTCCGTACCGCTAGGCCGTCGCGCGGTCTAACTAGTACCAATCGCTATTGCTACCGAGGTAAAATTTTCTAAGTCCCTGGAAATTATATTTTGTAGGGCATAAAAAATCGATTTTTTTATTTTCGCGGAAAAAAGATTCTTTGACGCAAACAAATAACAACCGTTAAAATAAAAAAAATATATTTTCTAAAAAAGAGGGGGGAGGGGGCCGGTGCGCTTACATATATCCACGAGTGTAATATTTCTTTGCATATTCATATGCTCCATTACGTACTGAGCGATTCAGTGAAAACCCCAGCTTCCTATCTTTTTTCGTATATTAATTAAAGGAGTTTGAAGTTTCAAACTTCCAAGCTTCGTAGAGGGCGCCACAGGAAAATTACGGAGTTCTTCAAAAAACATATCGATAGCCCCTTGCGAGGTCTATCGACATATGAAATTTAAAAAAATTCCTTGGAGCAGTTTTTGAGAAATAATTTTTTGAAAATTTCCAAAATTTTGAAAATTCGTAATTTAGGCCCCTTATAATTTTTCAAAAAAAAACTTTTTATATCACCTCATTTTACCCTTCATATACTATTCAGAAAATAAAAATCATTTGAATCGATTCATCCGTTTTCGAGTAATTGGGCGTTAAACTCAAAATCTTCAAAAAATCATAGCGCCCTTCAGTTTAAAGCTAGCTAGTTCGGCAAAAAACTAACAGATTTGTCTTATGACCCTCTATCGTTATCCGCGATAAAAGTTTCAAAATTGTAATCACGAAAAAAGTGATACCAAAAAAAACATGCGTAACTTCCGCTTCCGGTTTCGGATTTTTTTGAAAAGCTTATTTTTTCGATGAATTTTCGATACACCCCCGCATTCCAAAGCGCATCAAAATCGGAGCAATACTTTCGGCTGTAGGAGCGTCACATACGTACGTACATACGTACATACGTACCCACCCACAGACAGACATTTTTTAAAAACCACTTTTTTGGGTTCCTAGAGACCCAAAACGGATATATCCGGTAAAATCTCGATTTCGAAAATTTTCATGATTTCAATACTTACCCTATACCTATAAGGTATGGGAAAGTAAAAATTGAAGTGTAATTCGTTGCGCTTTTGTTTTTTTAAAGAATAGTTATTTAATATTGCCCTGTAATGTGAAACAAAACACTAAGCAACTTTTATAGAAAACATTTTTTCATAAAATGCATATTTACTGAGATATATACGATATTCCATACTTTTCGGACACCCTGTATAATAATGCTTTCACAGGTGCAGATTACCAAATTAATTTTTTTAAAAGAGACGCATGATTTTTTAAGTATAATAACTTTCGTATCGAAGTTGGGTGAAGATATGACAAACACTGTAAAATGTTTACAGAGTTTGCAAATTACAATAGCTTCTGTCTTGCAACTATGGGAGTATCTCAAGACGAAAAATTTTAATTATCTATTGACTCGACGGTTGAATCAGTATTGTCTGGAAAATTACTTTTGCACAGTTCGGCAACAAAATGGAAGTGCATTTAACCCAACACCTATACAGTTCGTGTGGACTTTTAAGAAACTTTACTGTCTGCATTTCTTCCAACATTTGGAAACCGTGTGACGGTAATTTCGCCTGATTGGTTTGCAACCCATTTTCCTCACTTGATTTTTATGAATCGCGCCTGTGCGAGTTTTTGGGGGAACTTTGTGCATTTCCGGCGACCATTTTTGGGTCGTGAGAGAGACAAGTGCATTAAGCGTCGAACCAGAGTCTTCTGTTTCAGTATTCTGTACTTGAGGATTTTCTCGTTATATTGAAGACATCTTTAAATACATCGAGTTCTAATTTAGTTTGAAGAGAGTCGATGTGGGTCTTTGGCCGATTTATATTCGTCGTTTAATTCTTGTGTTAGTGTCATTCGGAGATTTTCGATTGGTAAGTTTCATCTTTTATCTTGAACATGCTAGGCTAACGCATTCTTTATTTATTAATTTAGACAACAAGTTGGGGGTGTAAGCTTAATTAGTCAACAAGTTGGGGGCTGTAAGCTTTC
>JABXWE010005498.1:0-22775 GCA_014611495.1 Limonius californicus
GGGGGGGTATTTTTCCGGTCCGGGAAAAAGGTAGAAGACTTCAGGAAACCGTGGGCCGAAACGTTGGTAGGTACGCTCCTGGGGAAGCAGATTATTCCCAACAGGATCAGTTGAATTATTTCCAACGGGGACAGTCGACGTTGAGGGCAACAGGAATTTCAAACGCTTGTATCACCAACAGCCCAACAATCATATTTTCACGGGTTCAAACGCTTTTATCCGAATGAATCGAAGAAAAAACCAACCACACTTGATTGTTCTGTAACCAGGCTACCACTGTTAAAACTTATCTAGATCCGACTTCGTCGAAATGATACTAATTGCCTAAAGCAATATTCGGTAGATAAACTCAATTTAACAGGTGCCGCGAATAACCCGCTCTTCATGAACGTTCGCCTCTGACCCAAGCTTGTTGCCTACTGACTTCTGCCCCGCGTTCCCAAAAAAACGTCGCCTAAGCATAATTTTGGTTCTAGAAGGAATCCCCACGTGCAACTTTCGAGAAAATCCTCGGGAAGCGGTATTGGAACGCTAACGCAGCAAAAGGGGAATTCTTAGAAGTGTTTTCTAGCTCGGCAAATATGGTTCACAAAGAAAGAAAACTTTGAGACAGATTATATCATAAATTAATTTCTGAACGGAAAAATACTAACAAACTGTAGTCAACACAAAATTGCCATTAAAATTTGCGTTTTAAGTTCTATGGAGCGGCCATTACATTGTGACCAATTCAAATGAAGCGGCAAATTTTTAAATGAATATAACACGTCCTGAAGACGTATGGCACAAAATCCTGCAAATGAACGTAAGCGGCCGCAACCACCACAAGCATTTATTTTCGAGAGATTTCCGCAAATTTCGGAAATTAAATAACTTTTATGATAAACAATAAATGATATACCCGTACAATCCATTGACAGAGGTGGTGATGAATCCCGAAACGATAATTTTATTAGTTGGAGAGTACGAAAAAATTATGCATGGTGTCTCGAAAATGTATGTGCAAAACGCTACAGCATATTTCTGAGACCAAAATATAGCGATTTCAGCCAGATTACATACATGTGTAAAAAACCGTACTGTTACGAAGTTACATCCTTCTAAATTGAGACTTGTCCAATCACTTTTCTGCGTATAATTATGGTGATAGTCCACTCCACAGACGAATGTTTTTCCGTCGAAAAAACCTATGTATTTATCGACCAATAACAGGGAATGAAATTTGTTCCTCCAAATATAAAATTATATTGAAAGATGCTGTCGGCGCACTTGCAGCCCTGCTATTGTGAGCCCCCTGTAAATTTGTAATTATTGTTCCACTCGCAGAAACAAAATAGATAACGGCAGATTAACAGATATAGTTAAAAAGGAAAAATCACACGTACCACGGCCACCTGGAAGACGGCGCGCTAGCTGACAGTCGATATCGCATCAACGGGAGTAAATCCAAATATAAAACAGGCAAATTGTTTAAATCAAAAGGAAAAAGAGAAAAATCAGGAGGAAAAGAAGTAGAAGTAGAAGAAAAATGAAATCGTAGATAACTGCGTAAATCTGCAAATATTGCACTTGGGGAGCGCACACATGCATTCAGCGTATACAGGGTGTCCTAAGACGTGCGGTCACCTACTTGTAGGAGAGGTGAAAAGAAGTTGAAATTAAAGAGTGATCATGTTCTCTAAGTCGACTATTAAAGAAGTTGTGGCCTGTTTTAGTTAAATACTGAAAGCAGCCGCAACAATAAATGATATTAAGTGATATTTGATACAAATTGTCTGCGTTACTATGGAAATGATATTATTTACTTGTATGTCAAACAGTAAATCACCTTAAAATTGATTTTTCTGCTTGTGCCTATTAACAGTGTTGATAATGTTTACAATGCGAAAGTACGCCGATATCCATTACATGTACGGTTTTTGTGATCGAAACTCAGTCACAGCTACGTGAGAAAATGGGTTGAGAGTTTCAAATCGGCGACTACCAGACCGACGAGTTTTCTAACGAGTGCACAACCACCTATGTGAACACGGAACTTTCCCGAAACAGTCGACTGAGCGTCCAATACAGCAAGTACTAGACAATTAGGACCATACTGCGAGATGTGGATAATAATCCCAGCATCTCTGTTTGTCGTGTATTTGTACAAGTTAATGTACCACCAATGCGAATTTGAAGAACATTAAACCGTCAGGATTTATATCCATTTCATACTCAGTCTGTTCAAGCCCTCTTATCTACAGATTTCGCTAGTCGTATGGAATTTTGCGGCTGGATGATTCAAAATCGAAATCTACGTAATAGAATTTTATTCACGGATGAGGCAACATTTATAAGGAATGGATTAATGAACACAAAGAACAGGCACTCTTAGGATTTGGAGAATCCACATGAGATCACAGTATCAAATTGTCAACATAGGTTTTCAGTGAATATCTGATATTATTGATAACATGCTCATTGGTGCCTTCGTTTTGGAGAACCATTTAATTGCCGATATATATTTAAATTTTTTAGAAGATTATTTGGGAGGATTGTTATATGATGTCCCTCTGGCGATCAGACATGGTATATGGTACCAGCACGATGGTGCCCCGCGCACTTTGCGTTACGTGTAAGACAATTTTTGAATCAACGGTTTGAAGTACGTGTAATTGATAGAAAAAGGAAAATCAACATAAATTCATTCCCCACAAGGGGCGGGCCGTTATAGGCCTCAGTCGGGTTCAGTTCGCACAGGAACCCTAAGCCCTTCTTCAGGCAGTAATGTGAATGTAAGGATAGGAAAGATCAGGAAAATTGGATAATGGAATTTCGTGGATGATACTGTCCCAGAATCTACCTGTGTAACCCAGGAAAACCACAAAAAGCCTGACGCAGGACAAACAGTCCGGGAGTTCGAACCCAAGACCTCCCGAATGAAGGATAAACGCTCTACCTCTGAGTAATTGGTAGAGGAGAACAGCACTCCTGACCCTCAAGATCTCTAGACCTAACTTGTTTGGATTATTATTTGTAGTGCCATAATAGTGCCTTTATGAAAGATATGGTAAGTATACCAAACACCACCAGAGACTGTTGAAGATCTTAGGAGATGCATTTTTGAGGCAGCAGAACTAATTCGGAATAACAATAATATGTTACGTGGGGCAACCAGATCTCATATGAAGAGCCAGAATGTGTCTCGAGAGCAACGGTTGCAATTTTGAACAATATTTATAGTGAATTTAAACTAAAATAAAAATAAATATTGGCTTTTCTGAAAATATGATTATTTAAAAAATAATAATTTAACACTCTGCATTTTGAAAACGGTTTACTTTATTAGAATTTTGAACTATTTTTGGTCTAAAGATTACGTACACGAAGTAGTGACCTCATGTCGTGGAACACCCCGTATTGCACCTACCTTCAGAGAATATTTGCCCAGTTGAAAAAATGTATTTGCGGCTGGCCCAGAAACGGTATGCATCTCCACACAAACACTATACCAAGGCTGTATACATTTTCTGATCTGATGTCCATGCCCTAATGGCAATATAAAACAGGGATTCATAGCATTTGTCTAAAAGCGTCCGTTATATCTAGCTGGTTCATGCAGTAGTGATCCAATTTGCCTCCATATTTCTTGCTTTCTTTGCTGGTTCCAGTAGTAACGGTATTCTAAATTATAGAAGGTATCTCTAAAAGGTCTGTACAAAACGCTATCACTTATTCCTGATACCAAAATAGGACGACTTAACTCAACTTACCAATATACTGTTACGGAGCTACAGCCTTCTAAAGTGAGACTTGTCCGATCACTTTTCTGTATGTAATTATAGTAATCGTTGGACCAACGTTTTACAATTTTATGTGCATACGTTACTCACCAAGGTTGCAGATTAGAGCCTAGTTTCGTCTTAATACGTGCACCAGAGGCGAGTCAAGTGGGAGAGTCAGGTACCTACTGTTTTCTACAATATCCTTTAGATTATATCGTTTTTCTTATTTTTGACAAAATAATTTTTTTATAAGGCATACTAAGATAGTTTCCAGTTTAAGAATTGGTTTACTGTATGACTCAAATAACTATAAACTAATTTTGGATATTATGCTACTAGGTTACGGCATATGTCAGTGCATATTTTACGTTACACGTCCATGAAAACGAATATTATTTACTTTTAACAGGTAACTAACGTTTCAGGTACAATTTGCTTGAATTCCTTGGAAGTAATTTGCTCTAACTCAGAACAATCTATAACAGGTACCTTTCTAAGTGGTTTGTGAATTGACTTTTTACTAAATCTTACTGGGTAGTAGAAATAGTTTATTTTATTTAAAATATAAATAAAGGTACAGTAATGTGTAAAAAAATGACGTTTTAATTTACTAGCATTGCGGACTTTAAAACGATAAATAAATTTTCTACATTTCTACATACACAAAGGTAGCCCATGGCAAAAAAATCTAACAGGATTTAAATTTGAGGATCTCGGTAGCTTCGCAATAGGACCCCGACGGCCTATCAGTGTTTTCTGAGAAGTTTCGTTGAGATGTTCTTAGATTATTAATAAGGAACGTGCGTTCTTTTATAAGCTCAAATATAATACAATGGAGAAAAAGTTTCTTTATTCTATTACTTTTTCGTACAATATTTTCTACATATTCTGCAGTATCCATGCTTATTAAGACTTGTCGATTTATATCGAGACCAACTAAATGCCCCTATATTATTTTATATTTGTGATAACACCCTGTATAACAGCTTTGATACTATTATGTGGGACTCAGACTTACACAACAATATATAATCTTTAAAATTTTATTGTCTTATAAATACTTTTAACTAATTTGTAATCCTCTATATATAAAATTTTGTGTTTAAACCTGCGGTATAACTCAAAATTAAACAAATACGTAGCGACGAAAAAACTGTTTAATATTCAAACCGAATTTACAGGTTTATGGTGTTCATGATTTAGCAAAGTGTAGAAGACATTCTAGTAAAATTTTAAGTTATATTTTAAGTTTTACTACCTACCAATTTAATGATGTTATCTTTGTTATCTTAATTATCGTTTTTAAGGTTATTTTATGAGCATCATATATTACATAAGCGAAACCATAAACCAGAAAAATAATGCCAGTGTTCTTAGGTTTAGAGTACAATAAAGCAATAAAATTAATTACAATATTATACTTTAAAATAATAAAATCCCGGCTTAATTAAGAGGATGCGGAGAGAAATACGGCTAGTTTGTTTGTACTTCTACTAATAAATTTAATTTTAACAACTGCAGGACAAGTTTTCAACTTGGGCGTAAGAGGACCTCTATATTTAAAATTTATTGGCGTGCCATACGAGTATTGACAGCGTGGCATTTATGAGTTGTATTTTTTGAAAGTTACATCGATTACTAGAAATAATATACTATACATTAATTATGCCATATTTATAAACTAAACTATTATGATTTACTATTCAAATTTATACTTTTCCATTAGCCGTAACCTACATGCATGTAAATTTAATTCCCTGATAGCATTTCGTAACGACAGCAATAATCCTTTTATGCAAATGATTTATAATAATTATCGTTTTGCCACAACGTCCAACGCTTTCTGATATTTGAAAGCAGGGCTTTCGTAGGCTCATATTTTACATGTTCGCAATGTTTTAGTTAATGGTCACGCCTGTTTAGGAGGTTCTCGGGTGGTTATTAAATCATAGAATATTTCACCCTTGTTGTTATCATGATTACCCTAGTTCAAACCGCCATTATCGCCCTGCTGAAGGCTGGGAGGGGGCAGAAGGGGATGATTTACTAACCATTTATCCCTTATTCCCATCTGTTCTTTGTACTTTTGTGTTTGTATATACAGCCTGTCCCATCAGTGCGTGGACGGAAGATAGTTCCTCACTCAGACAGCATATTAAGATTCTGTTTTCGCTAGATGATAAGTATACCCCTTGTGCATATTTGAAAATTATTTTAGTTTATACAAGGTGGTCAGGTATAGAGTATTAAGCTTTAATGAAGGTCAAATTGATATGAAATTATATATATTTTTTCAACCGTTCTCCCGCTAGAGGGAGCCAAAATGTGGTTATCTTAGATACATTTTCTTTTCTTGTCATGATTCCCATCCCACCCAGATTATCCCGGCTTAGCACATTTTGTGCTATTCACGGGTCTAACATGCATCAACCTTGAAACGCCCCATGTCCCAACTATAACTAAGGCATCACAAACAGTTTGAGAAAGTGCAAAGCTCAGGATTCGAGCCTGAGCGACTTTGGCAGAATAACTCCGAAGTCAAGCGCTGCGACCACTACTCTACCGCGGTCCCCCTTGTTAGATGCTATGCTTTTGTATTTTATGACATTTTTTGAAAAGTCATTTGTTCGGAGAGGTTCATATTTCTATATAATTATTAAGGCTATTTGCAACTGTTCTCCCGCTAGAGGGAGTTAATTGCCACAAAGTGGTAAACTTCAGATGCTTGTAGTGGCCAACCTATTTTAGGTATTGGTATCGGGTTTCCACAGCAAAAAAGTATTTTTAATGTAGATTTTGAGAAACTTTAATCATATTATTGTTTTTAAAGGCAACTGCTTGTATATTTTGGTTTTGTGTTTGAAGATCACAAAATTTTTGGAAAACCTTTCCAGTACGCTAAATATGTAAACTAAAATAATATGCCTTCCCACAGGGCACACTATGCCACGTTTTGTAACGATTCTGAAATATTGGTCCGTCAGTAGATTGGAACTTTAAACTTTTACTAAATGAATGGCGACACAATGACGACGAGCAACGCTTCTATAGCGAAGCAAAGAATTATTGGTCTTTCAAATAACTCCATGTAAATACCCTCGACAATATCTGTTGTGTTTCTATCTTTATCTACGTTGACATATAAGAACATGTCTCCTAGTTGTAATATGCATTTAATTTGTTCTTGAAAGCGTTTAAAGGAATCAAAAAATATGTAAATAATAGAGTATACATTTTTATTCAGTATTATGCATATTAATAAGTATTAAATTTAATAAATTAGAACGCTAAAAATTGAGAGAACGGGTACAACGGCAATTTTCAGAGAGGAGCACATTAATTTAGCAATCTATAATCCTTAATTCGTTTTTTTTTTATTGGACAGGAAATTTTAAATGGATATACAAAAATATACGAGAAGTTTGAATAGTACAAATGAGAACCGATATATATTGCTATGAATTATATTTATTAATTAAATAAATATTATAAAAGTAATTTTGAGTTGGGCGCCAAATTTGAGTTTTCTCAAATTAAATAAACATAAGTTAATATTCCAGCATCTAAATAGACTCGTAAATCTCAAGGTAAGGTGTTTCGTGGCTTCACTGATTTAGATAGCTATTTATGCAGCAAATATAACACATAATATTATAAATACATAATTAAATTTTAACTTAGCTTGAATATCCAGTCCCTTTGATGATAATGTAGACACCATTTCTTCTAAAACCGCAACAGCTGCATATTTTTATGTTGATTCTTTCTCAGCTTGTCTAGACATAGTTCATTTGATTTGCAACCATGAAACCATTACGTTCGCAAATTCGATGTTTAGTGGAATAAAATCACAGAAGCACAGTAATTGTTACACTTAAATGTTCCAGTCTAATAAGGTAAGTTCTTTTTAATACCACAGTATTATTATTTTTAATAGATGAATAAAAAATTTTAATTTTATTCCCATTTCTTTTTAGTAAAATTTCCCAAAGAGAACACACTTCGATTAATTTAAACAAGGTAACTTCTTTTTTATTATTAAACACTTTAATTATTAATAACACAATTTCTGGTCACATTATACATTTAACTATTTGACATTTTGTAAACAATGTAACATAACCCAACTTTTGAATTTTGAAATGTCAGGCCTATTTTACAATAAAATTAAATTTAGCACTGATTTAAATAGCGTGCATTTAGTTCGATGGCCAAAAAGGTACTCTCTTCAAATATTTCTGCCAGAAACCTCTACAAAAACTAACAAAATAACATCGTTACTTAGCAACATCATAAAAAACAAGGACAGAATTTGAAACAAAATGTAGGGAATATTCTAGAAATCTGATAAATAAAATTAAAACAATTAATATTAAGCTTATGAACAAACATATCAAAAAACTAATTTCATATTCGAAATCCATTAATTTTTTAACAAATTTTGATACCCAACAATGCCATATTTAAGATGAAAATTTTTAACACAATAAAATATTGTTAATATAAGCAAAATTAACATGAAAACACAAAAAAATTAACAAAAACACAATCCTAAGATTATAACACCAGTTTAGCAACATATTAACATCCTATTAAACAAATATACACAAAATAATGACACAATTCTGTATTTAACCTATAAATTCCAAATTTTATATATTAGAAACACACTTATAGTTAATCAAACAACATAAATTATCGAGGAAACCTAATAAATACCTTCCTAGATATAACATTAAATTAAATTAGCTAACATTAAACTTTTAAAATCAAAATGTATATACATTTTATTGAAAAATTTAATATAATTGTAATTTCTGAGTTTTAGGGCTCTGGTACAGTCCAAAAAGACCCACATCATCGTCTACAACGAGTATTTAGTCACACAACAGGATATCAAAATGTTATACACTGTAAAACTTCACTTTGAGTTCATATTCCACATTACGAAGCAACGTACGAAGTATCGATAACAGTATTTACATAGAACAGGTTTATAAATATAGTTTTCACTATAGTTTTACATTAGTTGTTATAAATTATGACATTATTAATCTATCTAGACTATATTTCAGGTGCAAAAATGGATTTTAGTTCCAATAAATATCCTTTTTAATATATAACAGTCCTTCCGAAGGCATTTTAGTGTAGTTCAAAGCATGATAAAGACATCTAACAAATAGTTAATAGTAATTACATTAATTTAATATAAATATCATGGCAATATATATGTTATTAAAATGTTTTATTAAAAATATTATGTTTGAAAAAAGGACGAATGTTGCTTTACTTCCAGCCGTAATAAAAATGATCTCCCCATCATATAAAAAAACATCACAATACGATTACTTAAATTGTTGAAACAACACAAACACCTTTCAAACAGAAACATTAAAAGGACTCTTATCTCAGGGTTTATTATATACATTTTGGCAACTGCTGTATAACCTCTAAATTCTTGCGTTGGTTAACTGAACAAAGCGAAGAATACAAGCTACTAAACATGAACTTATAAAATATGGATCCAACAAAGAAATGAATTAAATGTTATCGAATTATCTAAGTTTTTTCTTACAAAACGTTAAACAACTTTAACAATTAAATGACAAAATTACATGAAATAAATAGTAAAGTCTAGTTTAACAAAGCACTTTCAAACGGACCCACCTTTTCACATAGAAGCACTTCCTTATTTTCTTTTGGAGTTGGTAAAATTCACTAGATGAAATTAGGATGGCACTCATGCGCCCTCTTAATCTTGAACTTCAAAACGACAGTCCATATCACTTGTTGCTTTTGTCTAAGTTCCTGGTATTTTAATTGACTCGCCAGACGAACGTCTGTTCACATTTAGATTTACATGACAAGTCCCCGTTGTTTTTCTCTCTTCTCTATTTGTTTTAACAAGTAACAATAGCAATATTATAATACAAACAAAAGTAAGTACGTTTACAAAAAACAGGTGACTTCCTCAACCAATGGGAAAGCACAATGAAATTAACACAAATTAACAAAATTTTAAATATCTAAATTACTTTTTTAAAATACCATTTTCACCAAAACTGATATTATAGCCATATTGCTTATTTAAAAGGGAGTGTTTTGACACCTCACACGGCCTATTAATTAAATTTTTGAACCATGCGCATTTTAAACATAAATCACCTTAAATTAATAATATTACAATTAATGATTATCAAAATCATATTAAACTGTTCTTCGCACCTATATCCAAATATTAAGCACAAAAAACATACAATTAAAAGTTCCATATTCCTCCAAAATTACATGTTAGTTGACAGCTGTCGAACATAGTACACAAATCTCACATCTTATTATTTTCCAAAAGAAAAACTCACAGTCAAACTTGATAAATACTTCTAATACCTTCATACAATTATTACGACTACAAACAAGCAAAACGAAACAGAGAATTGAAAGACTAGACACCAGATCAACCCCAACACAATCAATGGAGATAACAAACACTAATTGAGCATGACCATTACTTGGATTTATTTATTTTTCAGGTTTAAAGCGTAAAATAGCTCTAAATTATCTAAATAAGTTAATTTTCTATTAGATAATCTAAATCAAGATTCAGATAACACAGCAATATATAAAAAAATATATATACTTATATATAGTATACGTAACGAAAACCTTTTTATTTTCCCCTGGAGTAAGCAGCTATATACTTTTTTAAATGATGGCAGAAGTCGAATTGTGCTGCACGTCAAGCAATAGACGATTTCACGAGTTACTAGTAGGTGTTTGTTACTGGAGGACGTCGTCGTAGAAGAAATCAAGGACGACACAAGATTACACCGCAATATAATGGCAGATTTTTAATGTTATCATCACATATAAAAATAGGCACCTGACTGCTTCGCAACTTCAGAGCATCCTCCGGAACATTTGTAATCTTATGGTGAGAAAACAGTTAGAAGGCGTCTAATGGAAGTGGGTTTGAGTAATATGAGACTACTGCACAGTCTCATACTTCTTCTAATGCATAAAAGATATCGATTAGAGTTTGCTCGAAATCACGTTAATTGAGAAGATGACAACTGGAACTGCATAGTCTTTACGGATGAGTCTCGTTTCATTGTAAATTCACCTGATAGACGCCTTAAGGTCGGGCAAAGAGTGGACGAACGCTGTGCGGATTGTGCGATGGTAAACAGGCAATGTTTTGGCGGTGGATCAGTAAGGATATCGAGGGATATCAACATGCACGCAAGAACGGAACTCCTTGTTATCGATGGCGGTTCTTTAAGAGCGATTGGATATATTACGCAGATACTGGAACCTTATGTTATACCTTTTGTGCCACTTGTCAGTTATAATTTGCTCCTATTACTTGATAACGCTCTACCACATGTTGCTGAAGTTATCAATGAGTACTTTGATGAAATCAATGTTGAAAGAATGGCATGACCAGCGAGAAGCCCCGATTGCAATTCAATTGAGCGCGCTTACAATGAACCCGAATGAAAAATAAAAGATCGTGCAAACCGTTCTCAAAAGCACATGGAGGTAAGACAACCATTAATTGAAGAATGGGAAGCAACCCATCCAACAATTCTGGAGAACTTGATTTTGACCATTTTTCCTAGAATGCCTGCAGTTATTTAAGCAAGAGGTGTCAACACAAAATGTTGAAGATGCATTTAAATGCATTAAAATGTCTAGAACACTTGGAAATCTTACAATGTTTAAAAAATACTGAAACTTAAAATTTGATCATTTTTCTGTTTGTATCGATTCTGCTAAAAGGCCGCTCTATTTGTTCTACTCCTACCTTAATTCTTGATTATATTATACAGTTTAATATTCATTAATATAATTTCTTAATTTATTTGTTTGATTACGCGTTATTCAAACGTTAAAACTGCAATTAAAAGTTAAAAAAAGTATTATGATAATTTTGCCGGTCAGTATAGTTTAAATTTTGAGTATCGCCTCTGTTAATAGTTATTAAATAAGTAACAATTATCTATAATATACTAAATACAAATCGTCAAAACCGCCGTCTAACCCGAGATTTATTTACTTAACCGCGGGATGATATTGTTTAATTAGGAAAACACGGCCCATTAACATACCAAACATTAGTAAATATTGGAGACCGCTAGAATTAGCGAATGGTACTTATTGTAAAACTATTGACTTTAGAAATGGTTTGTACAAGCCCATTTAAGGAAATAATGTTGCCTTTATGTATAAGCAGTATTTCTACCTCTCGAAGAATGAATATTCGTATAATTAGGTAACATCCTATTCCGAAAAGTTAAAATATATCCACCATCATAAGTAATTAAAAAGTTAGAAATTATGTTTCATTTTTCGCCCCCTATTCTAAATCACAATTTTATATTCCACTAACGGATATTGTACCTCTTAGAATGCACATTGCACAATTCTGATATTACAATCTTGCGCAAGAAATCGTCTTCGTCGTGGTATCGCTGCAAAATCGTAAAGGCACACGCCATTAGCTGAGACTTATGGACGTTTTGAAACCCACCGTGCACAAAACTTATGATAACCTAGGTTTGTCGTCACTATCAAATAAAAAAATAGCCGCGAAATTTCGACCAAATCAACAGACGACCAGAAATTGTAAAGCGACGGCGGCCCGGCATCATTGTGTCGCCTTTTTCCACAAAATCACCAGCCGCCACAAACTTTTTTCCCGACCTTCCTCGTCAAGTAGATCTACATGTCTTCTTTGGAACTTCGTATAGGTACTATTATCACAATACTGCACTGCCACTGATGAAGTATTCTCCATACACGTTACGTAATCTCCAATGAATTTCGGCAGCATCATGTCCTTCAGCTTGGAGAAATCGGATCACACAGCTAATCTAGATTTATGTCGACGAATAAACAGTCTTAATAGATGCGTGTATAGGTGGTTTCACTTAGTTATTATTGTTTCAAGCAAACTATCAAACAAATGGTGGTACGTAGACAGCGTGTTCATCTGGTTCTTTATTTTTCACATAAGTAATACCATAGGCTAATAAATACCTAGACGTCTCAAGTAAATGACAAACTAGATTCAATCTAAACCCGCTGGGACCTTTGCGAAAGATGGCGCTGTCAGTTATTTCCAGTACTACCTGCAGTTGACCAAATACACTTTCAAATGACAGATTTTCTACATCGTTTACCTGGGCCACGTTAACTCAGAAGCAGGTAGCAAAGCCCATACCGCCTTAACCCCAAGAATAAGGTGTTATGATGGTATTATTTTAATGAAAATGTTTCCAAATTTTACCTAGCCTAGAAAGTCACTTACAATCCTTGCCTATAAATATTTAATCTGTATATACTAGACAGGCGCTTCCTATTAAACATCGTAAGTAAATAAATTGGTATAATTTTTGAAAGTGAATATCTTTTTTGAAAAATTAAATTTTTGTTTTTTTCTATGTTCTCATGGTAGCCTTCGAATTTGGAACACTCTGTATGTATATATAAGTATGTAGGTATATAAAGAAAAAATAAATTTGCAACGTAGATAATTTTATTAACGCAGAGTTTATTTATAATTACACAAACAGTAGTACATCTAAATGATCTTAAGAAGAAGTAACAGCCATCAATAACGTATACACATTTAAGTGTGGGTTAAGTTTCGCAATTTTGCAACTCTTGTTTTAGCTTTGCGAATAAGTCGAGATTCCCAAGTGGTCTGCTTCAAAAGACGTACCAATAAAGCATACCTAATTATGAATTTGCGGTGCTTTTCACACTCCTCATTTTCAACAGAAATTAAGAATTCGGGAAACATTTGTATTACTTGCTTTTCTGCAACTTTATATAAATTATTAAGTATATTACAATTATGTTTAATCTTTGGGTAGACTTCTTCAAACACCTTCAAAGTTGTCAGTACCACATCGTTTGTTAAATTTGAGGGCGGACATAAGTTACCTAATTCTAAATTAGTCCTGGTTTGATAAGCTTTTTGTTTAATAAGCTCTTCAGTAGATTCGTTCATAACAGAACAGCTTTTTAACACGTTTTCGCATTTGTTGCACTTAAATTTAGATAAACATTTACGTAAAATGAATCCAGCAGTATATCTCACTGAACAATTTTCTAATGTAGCAGTTTTTAATGACGATTTGCTGATGGTCAGGTTCACGTTTTCTAAAAAACAACATGATGCAGTTGCATCGGGAGCCGTGGTTAAGGGTTGTGTATCATAATTGTTAAAAATAAATTCACTGTCATCATCTTCGCAATTAGAACTTGCAGTAATTTTTTTTAAATTTGCGCAAAACAAGTGTCTAAAAGACAATCTAAAGGATTTTGAAGTAGGGTTATAATTAAAACCCCCCTTATTCCGTATTACTGAAAAACAATTTTCTAACGAGTCCTGATTTAAACGCCTAGTTAATAAGTAATCAATGTTATAATTATTTTTTAAATCATTATAGAGTAATAAAGTTGACCTCACTGACTGCATTAATCCAAGAAAACATGAAGGCATTTTACCCGCAACAGTTTTCAAAGTAGGCAGCACTTTCAAAGCGTTTTCCAAAATTGCTGTTATGTGTATATTTTTTTGAAAACGGCTGGTCAGATTTTGATGAAATTTTAAATTACAATTTTGAAACCGGGATGTTATAGAAGGCCCTAATAAAAACTGAATGATTTTTTGCCGAACTTTCTAGCTTCAAAATTAAGGCCGCTACGATTTTTTGATGATTGCGACTTTAACGCCCAAATACTCACAAACCGTTAATCCGATTGACTACAAAATTGTTTTTTACTTTTTAAAGTAGGTTACCTGCGGGGCCTTATAAGAATGTTTATAAATTTTGAGTTTAGTGCCCCGTTATTCAAAAACGGGGTATCAGATTTTTATGAAAATTCATATGTAAGGCCGTATGTAGAGTCTAACACAACGGTAACTTTTGAAAAAAATCCGAATAGGGAAAAAAATTGGACATGATTTGTGGGACAGTTTAAAGTATGGGAAAGTCCAGGCGAAGTGTTTTGCTAATTTTGATTTAATGACGTTTTATAAAGATGTTCAGATTCACGTATTCTAAAAGACGACATGATGCAGGTACCTATATTGGAAAACGTGCGTGTGATAATTGTTATAAATAAAATCACTTTCATCTTCTTCGCAATTAGAACTTAACACGAATGTTTTTAATTTGGGCAAAACAAGTGTCTAAATCTCATGGATTTGGAAGTAGAGTTATGATTAAAACCCCCCTTATTCCGTATTACTAATAAAAAAATTTCTAAGGCGTCCCGATTTAAATAATTTTTAAATTATTATAAAGTAAATTAAAAGTTGACCTTGCCGACTGCATTAATCCAAGAAAACATGGAGGTACTTCATACCTACCAACACTTTAGCATCATTTACAATGTGTAATATCATGTCTGATGTAAACAAAACCTTTTTACCTGAAATGGAATGCTTTGGGGAATTTGAAATCTTTATCTACGTGCCTTATCTATAAGCTTTAATTTTGCAGTGAGAAAAGACGTGCCTAGGTACCTGAGTTCTCACTCAGTTCATAATGTTGACAGGACGTAGCGCGCTGATTGTTACGACATTGTGACCGACGGTGGCGCCTTTGTTAGAACAGGTCCCACACTAACCCATAAAATGAATACATTGGCCAGACGTCTAGGTATTTATTAGCCTATGGTGGTACCCATCTCAAATCTGTAAAACTCGCAGGTTCATATATAGGCAACTCAGACAACAAATATTTTTGTGGTACGTATATCTAGCAATACTTACCTAGCCTAACAATTTTAAATACTCGGGAGGCTTCTACCTGCTGTGAGGGTTACTTGTAAATCAGAAATAACGGTGTACTGTGCTCTTATCTGAAAGTTTTTATTGTATGACAATTTGCAACTAGGTACAAGTTATATTACAATACTCATAATTTAGCCTTAAAAACTACATGGCTGTAACATATTCACATTATTGAATTTTGGGCAGCTATTATTAAATTCGAATCCCTAGCTTTCAAACCTCTAGGTATCCTAGAGTCTGCTAATTCTGGTGGAATACAGTTATTAAAAAATTTCTGTTAACTTTGGCAACATATTAAACTTCCAGAAATGATCATCCCTGTAAATTCTAATTAATCCTATATCAATATCAGTGTATAATGCTAAATCACAATAGTTTCTTTCTAGTATATTTAACTGTTCTTGTATTTGAAAGTAATATATATGTTTTTCTTTTAAACACAAAC
The DNA here is from genome assembly GCA_014611495.1 of Limonius californicus. NCBI lineage: Eukaryota > Metazoa > Arthropoda > Insecta > Coleoptera > Elateridae > Limonius > Limonius californicus. The sequence goes on from JABXWE010005498.1 coordinate 16,019, forward strand.
TATCTCTTTTCATTTGAACACACCATTTCTTAGTATTGTCAATCACTGCTTCCCGAACAAGTTTGTTTCTTACAGAAAATGGACACTTAACTTCCACTAACCCATCTTGATTGATAAGCGCATCAGGACTTGCTCTCAAAGAAGCATGATCTTTGGATATAAAAAGGCCACACGCACTATTAACTGAGGTTTTCGTCTTTTTTTCATACACATTTAGGGCGGTTTTGTCATTCATTCAGCCGTAAAGTATTGCAGGAGTTGTTAAATTATTGGATCTATATAGCAACGTTTTCACCAAGGAATGGCAAGGTGTTGCATTTCTACGCAAACAAACTCGCCCGAAAGAAGATGCTGTAAGTCTGTTACGACGCTGCTCATGCCACTTTATATTATTATGCTGGCCTGTTGTTTCTCTTTGAATTTCTTCGGTGTCATCTATTTGCAACTGGTCTAGAATTTTATTTTTCTGGGCTTCAAATTCGGTTTCTGTCAAATCCAGTCTCGTGGCATCTGGACCGTAATCTTTACCCACAGCTTCGCTATCAATTGCATGACTTCGGTTCTTCTTTTTTTGATTGTTGCGTGCATATGCATTTATTCTTTCCCTTTTTTTGCAAAATGAGTTGAACGGCGAATAATTACTGCTCCTTGACAACCGTTGTTTATATCAAGATGGACCACAATTGTAGACAGTGCCGCCTCATAACACCGTCGCTGGTAAGAACCACGTTGCACATAATTAACCCCTTTTCCTCCGCAAAATTTTGCTATTAATGACATAAACCTCTGCCTGATTGGTTGTCACATTCTTCCTAAGCCTGTTTGCTTTTCTTACTACAAAATCTATAAACTTGTATAGCTCTTCGGCCACTGGACTACTTCTTAACAATGGCATGAGATTTTCCTCGTTGGCATCCTTTCTCTGGCAATACTGAAAACCAAATACTGCAACGTGAATGGTCTCCGAAAACATGATTGGGGATGTTACATAAATCTTCACATAACTGTTGAGTTGTAGATTTCGCAGATTTCGCGATAGCCGACCTCACGGCTGCGCTTAGTCTAGGTAACCTACATTTGACAATAGGCCTAGCCGAAATTCTAATTTTGTATTTCCAACAGGTTTATGGAGGTTTGATGTAAATGCCCTAGTTACGTGATTAGCACATTCAAGTTTTAAAACATATCTGCCGTAAGTCACGTTTTCAAGAATTCTGGAATCTCCGTCTCCGATAACATATTTATATCTAATATTGTAATAGTTTTCACTTTCGTTGAAACCCAGTACAATAATGTCTTGTTCCATACTGCTGGAAGCTCCAGTGTAATTTTTGAAACAATGGTTTGCGCTAGGCTATTCCCGATAAAGATGAAAACCATGGCTATAGGACCGTTTCGCCCAACCTCTGTCAACTATCACAGTTATGTAGGGTTTTTCGTCCTCCACATCGCCACTTTCCATGGCGATTTTCTTTTTTCTTCTGCAGATTTGACAATCTGAGAATAAAGTTCAGTTTCCCACACGTTGCCAATATTTGTTTCTAGTTTTCTGTAGAACTTTCTAGTCGTCATCGGGATATTCATCACCGAAAAAAGTTCTTCGGATTGCGAATAACCAATTCCAAGAGACGTTGCACCCCAAACCAATGACTCATTTATTGCACTTGTTGATGGTTGTGATGATATGGAAACGTTTTTTTGCATGCTTGACAATAGTAATGAAACTCCGATATTATTCCACGTTTTTCTTCCTTTCTAAATTTCATGTTTCCTATTGTACATTCTTTACTTCCGAAAGGAAATGTGCAATATCTACGATACGATTTCCTGTTACAGTAACATTAATTTCGGGATTTGCATCAGTCTGTACAACTAAATCAGGTAGATCCTCATCTGGAAGACTGAAATTTCGAAAATTAAATACAGGAAACTAAAATAGCAAAATTGAATAAAATATGTTATAATTTAGCAGTTAACCAAAAATCCTTGCGAACTAGTGAACTTTTACGGAAAACATAGAAAACGAGTTGCACATAAAAACCTTCTGTATGTAGGTAACACATTTAAAACTTCCATGTCATCTCTCATAAACGAGGGTTGCCAATTAGCATAATTCCTATTATGCTTCGTGCTAATAAGTAGACGAAGAAACTATATATTAACACTTCTACTTCTAACGTGCAATTTCATGGAAATGATAATGATTATTCGAAGTTGTCAATAATTAAAATGAAAATGTGCTAAGAAAAACAATGGGAAAGCAAGCAGGACAAATTCGCCACTACAACCTGTAGCTGGAATAACAATGCTTCAACTTAATGCATTTTTTTTTTTATGATTCGGACATAGCCGTAAACTCATGAAAAATGTGTAACAATAAAATTTCCTTTCCAGCATTTTGCGGTGCAAAATACAGACTGATGAGTAACCCTTTGGACTATTCCGGTAATCCCTGCTAAGCATCGTAACTTAAGGTTTTCCGTGTCAACTTCCAGGTAACATGAATTTAGTCATGCAAGCTATCTCTCTCTAAAAACATCCTCTCTGTTAATTTAATGCTAGATTATTCGATCAGTTTTTAGCCATGTTTAAGTGTATTTTTTATCAAATTGAATTTTGAAAACATGGACTGGGAAGTAATACATTATGACTAGGGTATGACAAAATATGAACATAATAGGGTTACAATGAGATCCGTAATTTACATTATTCGGTATATTTTTTCAATCTTAGATTTTAAAATCAATAAGAAAAGGCTTTAGCATTGAAATTTTGTTTCATAATTTTGTCATACTACCTAGATTATGGTATTGTAAGTGTGTAGATTAATTCTGCACAGGCATAGAGGACCTACAGCTTAACATGGACTCCGACTCACGAGAAGTGTAAACACTTCTACTCCAGAGACGCTTTACTAGGCAGAATACCTCGCTGGTTTGCCATTGCCTTGCGAGGTGAACGGCCGTTAAAGATTCTATGTTCCGGTACTGGGAATTGAACCCAGGATCTTCACCATAGAAGTCTAACGGGCTAGCCTCTAGCCCATTTTCTGTTAGTCCGCAGTAAAGGAAACTAATCATACTAATCACCTCTTGAATATTGAATATTTTCGCAAATTGATGTATATACAAATGGAGTGTATTTAAAGTGAACACACTGTATAAGCAATTATAAATAAATGAAATAGGAGTTTGCAAAATGAAACTAAAATGTCAAAGCTGTTGGCCTTTTTACTGCAAACAGTTGTTTTATTTCAGTATGTTTTTATTCCATTTCATATGCGTCAGTTTTCACCATATTATAAACAGTAAATTAACATACTGTATTTTTGCAGGTACTACAACTGTGCTGATGACCAGTGTTGCGGTAGAATCGGTTAATATGAAGAGCTATAACGTGTAAATTGAAACATATGGGAGTCAAGGTTGACTACCATTTTATAATTCTCTTTAAATAGTGTAAAGTATTTTGAGAATAAAGTACATTTTTTCTGGTGTTTTATTTAAGCAGCAGGCAAACAGGTTTCTAAGTGAACAGCCTCTAAATTAATTTACATATCAACAATTGCAGTGATTGTTAAATTAGTGTGTTACGAAGTGAAAAGTGTGTGCTGATTTAATCAGCTTAGCTGTGCCGGGAAGTGCCGATTTTTAATTTAGTTTACATTTTGTATTCTATACCTATTGAAAATGCCACAGAAAAACCTTTCCTATCCTTTTCTGGTATTTTATTCATTTTCCAAGGGCTGTAGGATTCTGATGGATATATATGCTCTCATCTTCGGAGAAAGAATCGTTGTCAGAATCGTCAAGTTTTACATCTTCGCTTGAATCCTCAGATTCATCAGCAGAAACTGCATTCTTTTGACGTTTCATTTTGTACTTTGACTTCTCCTGTTTTTGAGAATCTTTTTTTTTTGTTTCAAGGATTTTCCTGAAGACAAGTTTCTTTTAACGCCACGCGCTTTTGCCTCCTTTTCAGTTTTTTTATTTATTGACTCATTTAGTTCGTCTTCGTAAGGTGACGAGGTAATCATAGTAGATCCAATTGTCTTGCGTCCTCTGTTGGTTTTTTTGCGGATTGTGTTTGGGACTGGAGATATTTCGAACGGTGAAATAAACTTCTGGGTTGAATCTACGTCTTCATCTTGGTCTTGGTCATCTTCATCTTGGTCTTGGTCATCTTCATCTTGATCTTGGTCAACAGCTTGAATTCGGCCAGGTGCATTGTCTTTGCATGACGTTTTAGAGCATGAAGGATTATCGATAGGGGTAGTAGAAGCTTTTGTTGTTTTGACTTCTTGAATGTTAATGGTAATTCCTCTTTTCGCTGCTTCTTGTTCCGCAGCAATGAAGTCAGCTTCGGAAAAAACATCCCTGTTGAAAGGGTAAATACCAGTGCACAGTGGGGCCAAATTCACAAAACTCGCTAATAAATCTTTGGTGGCAATATAAGAAAGCAAATGTGATTAACAAGAAAAAATGTGTTCACCAAATTCGCAAAACTTCCTAATAAATGTTTTATACCCGTATACAGGGTGATTAAGAAAAATTGTTACATACTATTTTTAAGTACAATGGCATATTATTATTTTTTTAATTGTGAATAAAATATCAGTAAATATTATATTAAAAACTTCTATTCACTAAGTCGAATCAGTTTCTAACTCATCTTCCTCATCTGTTTGCATCTCGCTTTCTTCATCAGTTTCAATCTCGTTTTGTGCTTCTGCCTCCTGGTTTTCTATTACATTTTTAATATTTGGAGGTATAAGCAACTCAAGTGCTTCTGAAGAGAAATTCCTAAGTTTTCTTTTTGGCAAATTTCGAAGGGAAGAAATATAAGGATCTGACGATATAAGGAGCATATTCAATATGTCCGTATTTGTTTCTATTCTCGATGATTTCTTTGAAAAACCTCTACGAAACATTTTGACATCTTTATTTTTTGCCTCCTGGGCTTCTTCTGAAAGTTCTCCGATAGATAGAGCCGATTCGATGACTTCAGGTTCGTGAAATAGTATTTTCTGGGCAGTAGGAGCCATTTTATACCAGGGATATAATTTAATAAAAAGTTTAGCTGTTTCTAATGCATAAAATCGAAATTTATGCACGTCAATGTGATGACCACTTGAAATTGTTTGAAGAATGATATGAAACCTTTTGATGATATCTTGACTAATTCCTGTTATTTGGGATGATACACTGATATTTTGGAAAAATCTGCGACCTGTATTGCCGTCATTTGTATTTCCATAATTGGGTTTAGGAAAATCTACAAGAAGACCTAACTGAGCCTGAAATTGGTCTTGAATACGCTTCTTATTTTCTTTCATTATTTCCTGCGAGTCCTTTCCGCGAGCTTGCCATTTTTGAATAGGTAGTTTATAAGCAAGATGCAGAAGACATTCAAAAAAGCGTATCCAGGCATGAAGTATCGATAAACCAAACCGAAATCTTGATACATCATCATCAATTGGAAGAGACAAGATTTTTTTGACGTTATTAAAATCTTTAGGAGTAACGCCGCAAATAAAACATTTCAGAGTTGAAGTTGTATCCGTAACTGCGTTACACACTTTTCCATCGATCATGGTGAACAGAAGGATATGTTTTATGGATGCTGGAATGCCGTTTACTTCATATGACGTTTGTTCTAGTGAAACAATTTGATTTTCTATGTAATTCATTTCGTTTTTAGAGATTTCAGTCGATTCTTGAATAAATTGAAATCTTATGGGCCTGCAATATCTTGGCGAGGATGGCCGAGGATTTTTCCAAAGAACAAGTTCTTGCCGATTTTCTGGATCACGCTGAATAAGTCGCAAAGGTACCATTGAAGTTAAAAAAATGGAAGCTTCACTTTGATCTTCAAACTTTTGTTTATATTTACTTTGGCCGGAACTGCCGTCAAAGCCCCATTTTGTTATCAAAGAAAGATTCATTAATTGGGAAGGATTTAAGGATGCCATCACTTCTTGTTGTGTGCAAACTAAACGATTTGCTGTGTGGTTTAGTAGTGCCTGCAATTGTATTTCTGCTTTAGTTTGAGTAACTGATAGCCGACACATCCGGGTAACATGATTTCTTAATATTTTGCAATACATAATAGGAGGGTATTAAGTTTTTTAATTTCGATCTCACGATATTGTATTGATGTTTTGTTAGCTTTGCCTCAACAAACATTGAAAGAGCTTCTTCGCCAGATAATGGCATTATTCTTTTATGAGCATTTTTAAAAATACTTCTATATTTTAAAGCCCGTGTTGGAGTTGTAAAAGTAACTTCTTTGACTAATTTGGCTGCATCTTTCTGCCCCGATGAACGCATGCTCATTTGTGTAGCATACGCTAACTCGGGCATTGAAGCCATAGATCTTATATGTCTTGTTCTCGATCTTTTTGCTTGATCACTAAGATCTGAAAAATCAGATAAAGGACGTCCTTTTTTTCTTCTGGTTAAATGACGTTTTTTGATCCGTATATTTTGGAAACACTAGTTGAGAATCTAACCATTCCTTATGTTTTCCACAAATTTTTTGGCAACGCGATGACTTGAGGTCCATCTTTTCTTAAATTCCGATGTAAATCGTGAAAGTATTCTATTCAATGTAGGTAAATAACTTTGTGGACAATTAGTGCGCTCCTGCATTAACTGTCGCAAATAACTGCATTGTAGTTGGAAACTAGAATTATCTTTTGTTTTTATTATATCATACAACTCTCTTCTATACATATATATATATATATATATATATA